>JBBBDQ010001709.1:540000-672501 GCA_037127315.1 Ascarosepion bandense
TACTAATGACACACCAAAAAAAGAAAAAAAAAGTTATCCATACCACACAAGGTATGAATATACCAACATTTTGGTTACCCCTCCCAAGCTCGGGTCGTGCCGGTTTCGGTTTTTTGTTTTTGGTAGGGGGGGGGGACAACTTAAATGTTGGCATATATATATATAATACAGGTATAATTGATATTACCTTCAGCATCCCGACTCAAGAGTTTCGTAGACGGGCCCTCCAGCTCACGTCGTTCACTCGCCAGAGGTATCAGCAAATGACTGTTTATATTTCTCCTTTATTAGATAGATAGATAGATAGATAGATAGATAGATAGATAGATAGATAGATAGATAGATAGATAGATAGATAGATAGACCAAAGGATTAATTAATACACAAAATATATACGCCCTGTTATATAGACAATAATTCCGTCTCTAACAAAGTTATCACTTACTGTACATATTAAAAGGTGGTTAAAGCAGCAAATGCCTTACAATGTGTCTTACTCTTACCCTTCCCCATTCGTATTTGTTTTCTTCCATTACATGCAAGTAGGTTAACGAGTGACAGAAGCAGTTTACTCTCTTTCTCTCGCTGTTGATATTTCACTTGTAAGGAAAGTTCATAAAACACCATTGTGTAATTCTGGTTGAAGTTAAAAACGGGACTGTAACAAAAAAAAAAAAAAAAAAAAAAAAAAGAACAGCTCAATTGTCATAACATTTGAGAAATAAACTCCTGCGCTTCACAGCGAAACCCTTCCTCAAATCGCATACTTCTGCCGTTTCCATCTTAGTTTTGTCATAAACTGCTGTTCCTGTTGTCCAGCCTATAAAAAAAAGAAGTTGTGATCAGTGAAAGAGAGAGAGAGAGAGAGAAAGAAGATGGAAAAGAGAGAAGGTGGGAGAAAGAGAAAGAGAACTAGAAAGCCAGGAACTGAAGGACATTTCAGACACACTGGGAAATTGCATTTCTCTAATTCGACTTCTACCATTCAAGATGTGGGGGTCAAATTATAGGATGTCATAGGTCACGGGTTTATATCACGCAGTGACAACTCAGATCGAGATTCTGACCCACTTAATGCATCAGGTGCTGAAAAGTCATCGGCCTAATACATTTCCAAACATCAGACCAAACAAGTAAATTTTAGATTTTTGGGGAACTGCTTCTTTTCAGCAACCACTGAGATACAACTGTCATGTCTGTTCCATTCAGTAGGGTTTAGGTTTTATTCTCCACAGATAGTTTGCAAGAAAGAAGAACGTAGAAAGAGTTTTTTTTTTAATTACAAGTTGATAAAAAAAACAAATGTAAATTGTAAATGGGAACAAAAATAATTAAACGTTTTGATCAAATGTTGGACGGAGTAAAAGAAAGTTACTCGATAGATTTTTTTAAAAAATTATTTCACCCCATAGAAACAAGGCCACTAAGAAGCAAGGTGGGTAGTATGTGTGAGAAAATAAAAAAACACTATCTAGGAGAGAGAGAGAGAGAGAGAGAGAGAGAGAGAGAGAGAGAGAGAGAGCAATAAAAGACTAGGAATTAAGAAGGTAGAAGCATTTAAATTTGTTGAGATGTGCATTTGTTGGGATGTATAACGTGATATCGTAGAGATTGATAAGAAAAACTTACAAGAAATGATGATACATAAGAGAACAAGAAGACGGAAAGTAAGAAGAGGATGAGAGTGAGAAATGGAAGCAGGAAGACAAAATAAAAATATTTTTTTAAAATTAGCAGTAGCAAAAGCAAACTTAACTGTGAAACAAGCAGACGGAAGAGAATTCCACAGACAAGAAGTGCAAGAGAATAACTGTTAGCATAAAACTTATGGTTCCATCTAGTCATTTCAACCGTAAAATAATGAAACCTTTCCGCCATATCAAGAAGCAACAGACCAGATAAGGCAGCAATATTCAAAGAATGAACGAATTTTAAACTCATAGATATGTAAGATAGATTCTGGCAAGAAAATTGTCTAACATGAACCAAATTTCATAGCAGCAGCCAAGCAATTGATTCAGTGCAAACTTTTCACATTTTACATTTTTAATTTTATACCTGTATAGTCAATAAATTAATACGTGACTCGCTGCTTTAAGAAAATACTTATTTTTCCAGTTTAATGCACTCGAAAAGAAAAGCAATCACGATTTCAAAATAATGGAATATAACAATCCCTGAAAATTGTGAAAACAAAAGGAATTTTGAGGAATTTGTTTTTGAAGACGAGCATTTAGCATTAGCGAATCAAAATGTTGCATAACCTGTCATTATGTTCAATCTAAACTTACCATTACATTTAGGTATTTTGCTTTTGCCACTGCTAATTTTTAAAAAATGTCTATTTATTCCTTATTCCTGCTTCCATTTCTCAATCTCATCCTCTTCTTTCTTTCCGTTTTCTTGTTCTCTTATGTATCATCATTTCTTACAATTTTTTGTTATCAATCTCTAAGCGATATCACGTTACACATCCTGACAAATGCACATCTCAACAAATTGGTAAAAGTCTTTTGTCAGTTTTCAAATCTTTTATTCTCGGATATTTATTTTTAACACTTTTATATTTTATCGAGCAGCTTTTAGCGCCTATAATTGTAATCGTCCTTGAAATTCTATCCACGGATGACGCGTCTCTTCCTGCACTCAAATGATTTACATTTAATTCTCCAAAGAGAACGAAGCATTAGCAGCAGTCAGAATTTGACTGCAGTCCTCACTCGCCATTTTATTTTATTTTATTTTTGTTTCTGATGACGCTCAATATTTGCCTGTAATTTTAACGACGCATTATTCCCATGTAACAGAAATATAAAATTAACTTTTCCAGAACCAAATGGAAAAACATGTCATATTGAAATTAATGATATCTGTAAGTGTTGTGCTTTGTTACGAGAATAGGTTGTCTGTAGATTATTGTTCTTATGCTAATCAGTTGATAATTTTGGGTCGGACTTTTCAATTATATTATTCGTTCACTTACGAGGGAATAATATAAATGCGAATACTTTTATCCAGATTGTGTTTTATCAACACTTTTTGATTGCTGCTCTGAGATTTCGACAATATTTTTCGATGGCGATTGGACTTCAATTCGACAAGGTGTTTATGAAAGACAGGATTTATGTTAAACAGTCGCTTGGAACATAACCTCAAGTGACAGGCGGTATTGAAAAGAAAACTGCCATGTCATCAAAGAGAATTGATCCATAATCTTGTAGCGTTAAGAGGGAAACGGTCATCTTATCAAAGAAAATTGATCCATAACCCTGTGGTACCAATGGGAAAAGGCTAATTCAATAAAAGGCATTCAATCTATAATCCAGTGGCGTGGAGAATAAGGCGTCATGACATCAAATAAATTCAATCCATAACCCTGGGGCACTGAAAACGGTCATGCTGTGAGATTAGATCCTTAATCTGGTGGCGTTCAGGGGAAAATGTTCATAACATCAAAGCTTCGATCTCATAAGCAGATCGTAACCAAATATCGCTGTTTTCTCAGTCGGTTTGAAATTCATTTTAACTACGATGGTCTTCGGACACCAAGGTTGCATCATTATTCCGTAAAAGACAGTGTAACTTCATCTTTATTGTTTACATCACGTCTTTTTGGCAAAATCGAACTCACGCCTTTTTCAGTTTTGTTTTAAATTCCCAAATGAAGCATCTTTACTGTTATTCTTTTTTATGTACGACTGTTACGCTTTCCTGCCTCGGATCAGTGTAGCACATGTTCGATTACCGGGCCTACCAAGCCCGGTAATCTAAGACTGAGAAACCTACACGATAAGTTTAAATGAGAATTTCTTAGGAAAAACAAAGAAGAGAAACATTGTAATGACGTGAAAGAAGACGGATGAAAAGAAAAGAATCGGTGAAAAGGAAAAATAGATATCAAGCGAAAATGAATTGAAAGACAGGTAGAGACAGGAATTGAAAGACAGGTAGAGATGAAAAGGTAAAATATGCGATGTGTTTAACAAATTACATGTGCGGTGTGGTGGAATAGATACCAACTCGAAATGAGAAATCGGAGAGCCGAGTTCAAATTGCAATCGAATTCGTTTCATTCACTTACGCACAAATAATCCTTCCAGCTGTGGGCTGAATATCAGGACAGATTGAATTCTATAGCCTTGGTTGGCAACTGGTCTACTGCAGAAAAAGTAATGGTAACCTACTGTTGGAAAATCTGCCTTGTCAGTCATATCTGGAAAGAGACATCATTTCCCAAGTGTGTATCATGTATGGCAGTTAACTAAATGAATTAACAAAAACTTTATGGAAAGACAGAGTGAAAGGAAGATAAAGGATAGGATGCAGAAGAAAAACTTTCTTTTTCGCATAGGAAAGTAACCCATATATGGATTAAAAAAGAACACAGACGAGATACAAAGATCGGAAGAGAAAAGGGAAAGAAGTAGAAGATACAGGGAAAGTTTCATTATTGTATGAATTATTTGAATTAGTGTTTTCAGTTTTGCTGCTTTGATCAAAATTTCGCCTTAGACATTCTTCAGGCTCCCCCGTTTATATTTTTAATCTGATAATTTTGTGTCATTTAAACGAACTCCTTTCCAGCGTTTTCATTTTGCAACGTGTTCCTTAGACGCGTCTCATCAAACTTTCTAATTTATAGCTACTCATAATTGCCTTTCATTTTCATTTTATATTTGACATAATGCAACTGAAAAAGAATAAAACTGCGGGATATACTAATGACAGTTTTACATGTCATCACCGGATTGTTGATAATGGTGTAAAAGTTTGGTTTTGTTTTTTATAGAATTAAAGACTTAAAAAATGGAACGAAAATGAAAACTGCTGATTATGGACCCTGGTGAGGTCGACTATAAATATTGAGCCATTTATTCGCTATCTAGGGCCACCGACAGCCTAAAGAGAGTTAATTTCAAGAGAGTGCTATTTAACCCATACTTTCCGTTTGTAAATAGCTGCTACTTAAAATAGACAATAAGTTCGTAATAAATAGGTGGGAAGTGTTTTATTGAGTTGTTACTACCAAACTAACCGCATGATCTTTTCGACATTGCGTTAAAATGGTGGCTTTTCAAATAAAGGAATGTTGCCTGCACTTTTTTTTCTACTCAGCTTCATTTGCAAAAGAAGTGAAAGGCGGTATGAAATCAAAAATCATGTGACTGCAACATTTGCAAGAAGAAAAAATAATTTAGTACGCTAAGAACGGAACGTGACACGAATCCTTGTTCTCGTTTATAAGCAAATCATTTTTTTTTTTTCGTAAAAATCTTTTGACTCTTTATTGTTACGAGCACCTGATATTTCTTATCCTTTCCTAAAATTGCTGTACAGGAAAAAATAATAAAATCATTTGACCTCGAGCACTGACACATTTAGATAAATTTGTGCGTGTCATGAAACAATTGCGAAGCCATGTAACAGAATTCTTGAAAAGGATAGTTGTAAACAATGATTCTTTTGTTCAAAAATGAGATTACAAATATGAGAGATTGAACGGAAAAGTGGTGCAATTATAAAAGGATACAAGGGTGTCTCATTTGTGATTGGTCCGAATTCCAGTAAAACCAGTAGCATTACTTACTTATTGACAAAACAATGCTAATTTAACCACATTTTTCATGCAGTCTGCCTAGTTTACAAATAATAATATGGAGTTCTTTAAAGTTGCAAAAATTTACCTATTTTTGAAATATAAGACACGCCGATGTATAGGAATCATCCTTATTTTGAAGACAAATTTTTTTGAAAAATAAAGTCGTATTTGAAAAACTTTTATTGCAGAAAAATTCAATCTGATGTTTTAAAATTAGTATATATTGTTGTAAACACAAAAGAGCTGAAAACATCAAAATCATAAAATATCGTAAATAAAAAAGATTTACTTAGTTTGGTTAAAAACCGACAAAATCCTCATTGCACTCTTTTTAAAAGAATCAGACATTTCGTCATTGAATCCAATATTATAATCAAAGAGAATATTATCCCCGGTCCTATCCATTGTATTACTAATACAATACTTTTTAAATGATTTAATCACTATATCACTTCTTAATTTTTCGACACAAAATCTTCACCCACAAGCACATCTGAGCAAATGCCGGCCTGCTCCTTCGTCCAGTTAGGGTTATAGCAATATCCTCTTGTCTCATCTGGTTGTTCTATTAATTCCTTATTAGTCTTGAAGGGTTTGTTAATAGAAACATTAAGGGGGTGAAGTTTACTTATTAAATCACAAGTTAAAAGAGTCAGTTATGGTTTTTTGGGGTTTTTTTTTTTATGTACACATTTGTGTACATCATACATATATATACATATCTATACATTTTTTTTTATTTATTCGGTGCATAGGGCGCAAGCAAGTGTTGACATCAGCTTTAGTGGATAAAAGGTTTTTACTGGACTCAGAAAAATACGGTAATTTTTTTACTACCAGTAGAAGTTTTATTTATCAGCTATTTTGAAAGACGGGGTGGACATCTGAATAGAAGGAGGATATGTTACTCTTTCTTATTCTATTCTAATCTTAACTAGTTCTTTTCATGACCTATTAATACAGCATTGTTCCATTCATTATAAACATTTACCCGCCTTTTCCCAATTTTCAATTTACCGTTACTGTCAAATTTACACGCTGGACTAACAAAACTATATACATTTCATGATGTATTTATAATGCATGTGATTATGTCGGGGGCGGGAGAAAACAATTGTGTAAAACTGAATGAAACATTGGTGAGCCCATCCATTTCCATTTTAAGATCAACCACTGTTTTCGATGCGTGTCTGTTTTCCACTCTTTTAACCGAGAACACATGCCACGTTTACTGAACACGGATCAAGTGGTTAAAAATAACTACTGGTTCGGAGGTGAGAAGGGATTTTTTTAAAGATAAAACAATGGGGGAGAAAAAATGCAAGTGAGTTGAAAATCTTTTAATAAAGAACTAAGGAATATGCCTCCGGTGTGGAGCATATGCTCCCTTCGCGTCATTATTATTTATTTACATTTTATCAATATAAGTCCAAGATTTCTTTTAAAATCTGATGGAAAAGATGTAATTATTTTATAAGCAAGCCAGAATTTCGAATGTTAATTTTTACAGCGGATAGTCAAGCTGACGCAATACAATCCTAGTAACTAATTAATAATTAATTATTAAATTATAAATTGAAAATCTTAATTTACCATCGACTCGTCTTCAGCGTTCAAGAAGTTTATTTTTTTTTTTCAAATTTCAATCGTTTGCAGTTGTTTTATTTTTAACAACTAGAATCTAGATTGTATTTCCATTTCTGAAGTCATTACTAAAGACGTTTCTAGCACGCATATTAACATTTAGCTATAAAAGACTTACTAATTATAAAGTAACTACAAATATTTACTAATTATAATGTAACTATAAAGATTTACTAATTATAAAGTAACTATAAAGATGCATTAATTATAAAGTAACTATAAAGATGTACTAATTATAAAGTAACTATAAAGATGTACTAATTATAAAGTAACTGTAAGGATTTACTAATTATAAAGTAACTATAAAAACTTACTAATTATAAATTAACTATAATGACTTACTAATTATATAGTTACTATAAAGACTTACGAAATTAACAATCAGTATGCCCTTCGTATTTAGTTTAATTTTTGATCAAACTGAATCCGCTTTGGCATCTATTAACAACAAACTCTTTATTAACGATCACTAATTTCCTAGCCTTCAAAATGATTGTACTGTTTAAGATTTAAATTTTTCAAGTTACTTCACAGAACCATTACAATTTTTCGAAATTTCTACGTCTATTTGGTTATTAACATGAATTCAAATCAATTAGAAACAAAAGCAAACATATGCGATTTTTAAAACTAAATTAAATAAAATATTGGATTGCTTTGAATATTTTATCAAATGTTTAACATTACTGGTTAGTCAAAAAAGAAATTATATAAAAAGGTATTTACGTTATATTCATGTAATTGTTTCTGTTATGTCTCCCTTAGAAAAAATTCTCAAACATAAGTCGAGAGAGAGAGTTGTCAACACCTCAAAAACCTCTCCGTGTTTGAAAAGATTTTTCTGCTATATTTTAAACTGAAAGTATTATTTATTTCAAATCAGATTACTTAAACTTTAAATCAGTAAATCTTTCTCAAAATGTTTAAAAAAAAGCATAATATATATTTGAAAGATTTTTTTTTTAAAGTAAGCTTTATTGTCAGTGTGGACAATATTAGCGTTTAATAAAAAAAACTCATTCCAATCAATTTAAATTCAGTTTGAAACACATTAAAGTATTTTTCTGATTGGAAGCAGTAAACTTATCTATTATTTTAAAATTAAAACGAAAATAAAAGCTTCGAGAACAATTTTTATTTTCAAAAATGCACTTTTAACCTTAGGCATCGCTCTTTTTGGTGGGAAACTATTACATTGCATTCTAAAATAAAGGAAGAAAATAGATATTGATAGAGAGAAAAAAGAATAGTAAAAAAGAAAAAAAAGAAAAGGAAAAGAAAACTACCGAGAGATGAAATGTTAAAAGAAAAACGAGATAAGCAAAGAATAGATAGATATGAACAGGGATTGAACTCTGGAACGGAGTATTACCAATTTTAAAGTAGACCAACTTTAAATTCAAATTGTGAGTGATCTAGACAGGTTATATATACAATGAATATTTTTTGTAGAATTATACTCAGGCTATACGGTAGAGGTACTTACTCCAGTTATCAATAATTTGTTTTTGGTTGTTTCCATGGAAACCGACTGCAATATAAATGTTACATTTTTTGTGTTTGATCGATCATATTTATCAGTCTATTGGGAAATGGCAAAAAAAAAGGCTTAACTAATTTGATAGGATTGTATACAAAAATTAATTTATTGTTTTGCTTACGTGGTGCGCATTGTCTGTGTGATGTGTGTGTACACATTCACCGGAAAATATGGATGCATCATGAGTGTATATACACATCGTCGTTTGTGTATTTTCTTGAACATCTATTTTCCGGCAACAACATGACGACACACGTTTTCAAGGCCAAGTAGGATGGAACACATCGAAACAGTTTGAATTCTTTCTCTTAGTTACTAGTTACCAATCAACGTTAGAGGAACCAACTTAGTCTGCTATTTTACCTATTGCTGGGATAAGGAATAAATGTATTTATGCCATTTGCAAAGGCATCATTAAGGCGAAATGAATGCAACATATTTAACCAGGGTTTGAACCCAATGCATCATTTTCATTTTCCAAGTCAATAATCGTTACGCTACCACGCAGGTGAGAGATCAGAGATCAAATATAAAAACAACGTTTTTCTTGGGTGAAGTCTGAATCATTTATTTTAAAAAAAAAATGGACGTTGGTAGTGTAATGCAAACGAATGAAGACGAAAGTTAGAGTCTGACTGAGAAATATTTTAATAAGAAAAAAAAGCAACGTATGAGAGTTTATTTTCTAAGCGCTGCTTAGATGTGGCACAAGGCCGAAAGTATGGGGTATCCAGTTAGGATTGAACTCACTTATAATAAGGTCCAGCGAGAAAAGCTTGCTAGCCGTTACACCACGTCGAGATGTCCAGTGCAAAGTATGAGAGAAAAAAAAACAGATTTAAATCTGATGCCTGCAGTCAATCATATTATTCAGTTGATCTTACGTCTATGGTATTTAATTACAAAATCATGTTTTAAGAGGGGTTTTTTTTTAAAATAAAATACGTGATGTCTGTACAAAAAGTGGGAAGTTTTATTTAAAAGTGATAGCTTCCTGGTCGCACAGTAGGCTGACAATATATATAAGCATGAGGTTTATTTGAATCGAAACAAAATATACGATAATCTCGGGCTTGAAAGAGGGTAATAAGTTTCACAACCATTACGCTACAACAGAAAGCTGTATTTATTGACTAAATTTAATTTAGTCAGACACAAGATCACAGCAGTTGATCGCCCAGTGAAAACAGAACTAAAAATACTGATGAACTGAATTGTGGGATGAACCTTCTAACTATCGTGCTACGCAGGTACTTTTTTTTATTCAAGTCTTGCATCGGGTTGCAGTAATGAGGCACACATAATGTATCATGACACATTTCACTGGAAAATACATGAAGCAAAGTTAATCGCGCTGTCTTAAGACTTTAAGTGTATCACAATGACGCGAAATTATTGAACAAACAACGCATTTAGTCAGTTTATAAGTAAAAAATAAAAATATACTGAATTGCAACGAAATCTTAAGAACGTTAACAAGTCAGATCAAGCACTGAAACACAAAGAACACCAGTTCGTAACAATTCCTAGATTTTATAGCTTCTCTTCTTTTTGACGACGACTGATTGGCTACCTTGTTCAATTCTATATAAAAGCTATTAACGTTGTTTAGCCAGCAGCAAATGATTATTTGCTGATCAACGAATTCACGTCTGTTTGGCTTCATTTGACGCTGTTCTGTAATCTGGGTTGACAGATGCGTCGTGAATGGAAAACTACTGAGCGTAGACGTCTTGTCTGAATGTTTGTTTCTCTGCTCGTACGAAACTGATGTCCGTTTTGTTAGTGGAACTAAACGAGTCAACTTGGAGAGGAGGAGGAGGAGGATAGAAATCACGATGCTTATGGATATTTGAAGAGGAAAGTTGAGTGCAAGAATGAGAAACGATTTGGAACCAATGATACAATAACTGGGTGAACTATAATTTATCTTTAAATTTCTACTTCAAGATACCGTTGATGCTAATGTAAATATATATTGGGTTCAAGTGCCTGGCCATGAAAGTTAGAGGATCATAAGAACGATAATAAGGGGGATCCTCGCCAGATTGGTTGCAGCAGAATTATAATGAAGAACATTTAACGTTGGGTTACTTTCTATTATTTTCATGACTGTAACAGATTAAAAAAGAAAAACTTAAGAAACAGAAAAAAATAAAATAAAAGCAAAATATATACCAAAGGTAACGCGTGTGCGTGCATTCACACTTACATATGTATGTGTGTGTTTGTGTATGTGATTATTTAGATTTTGAAAATGCATATATTATTAAATACACTTTCAACAGTCTTTTTAGCATAATCTCCTTATTTGCTTTAGGTTGGAAAATGATTGATACACCTTTACCTTTATACACGCATACACGCACACATACACACACACACATATAGTAGCTACTTTAGCATATACGCATCGTTCATTTAGTAATGAATTAGAACACTCTCAGCTATTGGGCGTGTATAATGATAATATACATGCTAAAAAGTCTGCCTCCTTCTACCGAGCGCCCATAGCTCAGAGGTAGAATCACCGACTGACGCCAATTCGGTCGGGTTTCAATCCTGGGTAAAAAGCAATCGGATGTTTAACCGTACTGATGAACTGTGATACAGCGAAACAGACCTGTTTGCGGATGACTATATATATAAATTTATTTTTCTTTTTTAAAATAAATGGTGAAAAGTTTATTTTTAGAAAATTTAATATGAATTCATGGTTATTTAGATAATTAGGGAGTGGTGGTTGGAGAATATGCTTGTAGGTGTGTCAATATTGTTCAATTAAAAATGAGAATTAGCTGTAACTATGAAGTTGAACGATTTGGGTCGTGAACGGCCTGATGTCATGGCATGACACTTTTTAATTTTGTCTGGGTAAGATACATAGTGGGACCATACATTATTAGAATGGCTAGATAATAATTTTTAACAGTAGATTAGATTTCAGTTTGTTTTTTTTTATTAGATTTTGTACTACCTCATGAGTTAAAGGGGCTGGAATATTTAGGTTAGAATTAGAATTAAATAACTATGGTAAACTAGGGTATCTTGTAGTTATGAAAACCAAATAGGTATTGTGTGGGTCATTTATTATAGTAATTTTTTTTAATTTATAAGTTATATTTGAGCATAAGTTATAAATGGAACATTGTATTTAATTAAATACTTATTTGGTTTCTTAACTAGAATATACCTTAGTATACCGTAATTATTTAATTCTAATACTAAGCTAAACATTCCAGCCCGTTTACTCATGAAGTAGTACAAAATTTAATTTAAAAAAATCCAACCTGCTGTTAAAAATTATTGTCTACCCATTTAAATAATGTATGGTACCACTATGTACCTTACCCAGACAAAATTAAAAAGTGCATCCCATGACATGAGGATTCTGCGATCTAAATCTTCAACTTCATAGCTACCTAATTCTCATTTTTGATTAAACAATACTGACACACCTACAAGTATATTCTCCAACTCAGACACCTTCAGTTTCTAAGTAACCATGAATTCATCTTATATATTCTAAATAAATCATTTTCACAAATTATCTTAAAATATCATCTAAAAAAGAATAGTATTATTCTGAAACATGAAAACTTTTTGTGTAGTGATATAATGGTTTTATAAACCATTGTAATAAAATATTGCAATATATATATATATATATATATATATTGTCAGGTTTTATTGTACAAGTTAATATTTTCAAAATAGATTTGGTATTAGTCTATCAATCTCATGTCAATTAAATTTTAATCATGTAATTATCTTTATATTCAAAATATACTATACGAATTGCAGCTTATAAAAATGTTTTCCTCAGAAATAACTACAATAATTGATTTAGTGGCGCAGGATTTTATATACCAACTCAAACGTTCATCATACTTCAAATATATTTATATGTGTGTGTGTGTGTGTGTTTAATAACATATTTATTGATATATATATATATATATATATATATATATATATATATATATAATTTTTTATTTAATTTCATATATATAAAGAGATGGGTTGAACGGAAGAATGAATATCAAAAGAGAAACCCGATTTGAAAGTCAACTGAGTGATGGAATGCTGAAATTTTCGATCGAGTTAAGCGGAGATCAAAGAACAATGAATAGAGAAGCTGGAAATATTTAGAATAAGAAAAATCTGACTTTAAGAATGTCACAAAGATTTTAGAAAAAGTAAAAGTATAATAAGCAAGAAAAATAGACTGAAAAGAAAAAAGTATTTGAAGATCGCAAAATATTAAGAACATTTGCTAAAGAGAAGAATGCAATCAAACTACCAACTTTTGAATAAGTATTTTGACGAGAAAAAGTTGAGTGGTCCGTGAAAACATTTTTTTTTTTTTTAGTGATGACTGTAGAATTACATTGGAGGACCCAGATGACTGAGCACGAGGTTAGTTACTTCCTGAAAATTATGAACGAAGACGATTTAGAAGATAACAGATTTGAGGCTAACAGTGTAGATGGCAAAATTATAGGTTTATTCTAATTTGGGGTTGCCATCAAGATAGAGATAATCTTTCCTGTTCAGTGCCTTTTTGAGTGACCCAAGGAAAAATCAAGACGATTTTTGCAAAAGAGTCTCTAAAGACAATGCTCCTCCTGCTAAAAAGATTTCATAGATACCAAATCAATGGTATGAGCCCTTAGCCTTTTCAGTAACATTGTGTCCCATCATTAAAATAGAAGTATGATATAATTGAAAACCGTATTGAAGCAAAAAATATCTGAGAAGCATTAATACGGATGAAACGTTATGAAAGTTAATAACATTACGATCAATGGATTAAATAGGGGTGAAAGTTATAGAATATCAAAGGATCCACATTATATGCAAAGAATTATTTCGGTTAGATATATTGTGCTATGTGGATATGTGTTATGATGCAGTTGATATCGGCTCGGAACGAGATATCAGAGAGCCAAGTTCGAATTCCAGTTGAATTCATTGCATTCACTTACGCGCAAATACCATTGGGAAACATATTAATCCGTCTTTTTTTCTTCGGCTATTGGTTAAATAACAGAACAGATTTGTTTCTTTAGTCTTGGTTGGTAACCAGTCTACGTAGAAAGTAATGGCAACCTACTGCGGGAAAATCTAATGTTCAGTCAGTTAAGTGATACACGCCCAAGCGTATATCATTTATGGCACTTAGCTGACTTATATTGTGTTGATCATATATATATATATATATATATATATATATATATATATATATATATATATATTTCAGTGTCATATATCATTTGAATTTAATTATATGAGGAGCTTTAATAAGTTCTCGCTAGTTTTTCATGAAAATTGATATTTTATTTACAAAAATTAGTAAGAAACTAGCCACTACTTTTTTCCCATCTTTCTGGCAGCATTTGAACTCCACGTCGGAAAAATAACACTTCTTTTGAGGCTAACCACGAGTCGACCCATTTTTTGCATCTTCATAAGAATAAAAGTGCTGCTCAGCCAGACCATGTGCTACAGATCGGAACAAGTGATAATCGGGCGGCGCAATGTCTGGTGAATACGGTGATTTCCCTATTAAGCGTTTCCAAGTAGGTCTTCACCCGTTTTGCATCATGTGGCCTAGCGTTGTCATATTGCAAAATCACCTTGTCGTGTCTCTGCTCGTATAGCGGTAGTTTTTCTTCAATGATCGACTCAAACGCATCAGCTGTAGTTGATAGCGATATCCCGTGATGTTTTCCGTCGGTTCGATCAGCTCATAATAAACTACACCCAGCTGATCCCACCAAATGCAGAGCACAAGCTTCAAACTATGGATATTTAGCTTTATCACCGATGTTGATGCATGGTCGGGCTTACCACACGATCTTCTACGCTTACAGTTATTTTAGTGTATCTACGTTGCATCGTCAGTCACCATGCAATGCAAAAAGACTTTCTTTTCTGCAGTTAAAGAAGCAGTTCACGCGTGACAAGATGCCGTTTGACGTTTCTCGGTTTCAACTCGTTTGGCACCCAATGTCCTTGCTTTTGAATAATTTCAAATGTTTCCAAACTGTTGTGGGAGCAACTGATAATGATTCTACAAGTTTAGCTTGTGCCTGGCGTGAGTCTTCATGAAGTAATGCCTCCAATTTTTTGCCTTCAAACTTGTTTGGTGCGCCAGAGCGGTCTTTATCTTCAACACCAAAATCATTATTTTTGAAGCGTCTAACCCATTCTCTGCATGTTGTTTCCGGCAGAGCATGGTCACTGTAAATCTCAACAACAATTCTGTGTGCTTCGGCTGAATATTTCTTTTGAATAAAGTAGTGCAGTAAAATTCCCCGCAAATACGCTTTCTTTAGCACATGTTTAACGTTATGAAAACCAAAGTTTACTCGTCGGCGAAATGACATACTCCGAATTTCAAGCCTGTATATAGTACTTCCCTATAGATGCGTTACTATACGCACGCAGTTCTGGGAAAGCCATCTGTTGGAAAGGAGCGAGAACTTATTCAAGGTTCTAATAAATAAAAATGTATCTTTCACTTGGTTTATTTGTTTAATATAACTGACACCGACAAAGAAGACATTATCATTTTTTAAAAAATAAAAACAATTAATATGAAGTGAAATCACATAATATATGGATTATATAAATATATCTAGAAAAGTTTAAGGACAATAAGTTGACAAATTTACTGTTAAAAATATTGATTTAAATAATAAAAAACGACATCAAAATATCCTACATTACTTTCGATGACCGCCATATATATATTATATTTATATATAATTATATATTATCGTCGAAAATACAAAAACTCTATATAAATCACGATTATCAAAAATAACTCGCTACATATATCAAACATTTCTCTCCTACCATCAACATTAAATTATTAAATAGTGGAAATAGAACTTGATGGGTTTTCTTTTTTAATAGGAAGATTATCACGCGAATTCCAGTTGTGCACAACACGTGAAAGCCTAGAATGAAATCTCCTTTTTAAAAACAACACAAAATAATAATAAAAATGAGGAAAAATGAACAAAACACTCTTGAAAATGGATATAGAAGTTTGTGAAAGCGCTTGGTACAATACAAAATAATGGACAATTTTTATATGCCTTAACTTTTACAAAACGGGAAAATGTTAGGATGCTGAAAAAACATAATAAAAATTTAATTAAATCTTCCTTGTCAGCCATAATGAAAGATGTTTGAAAGAAACGTTACTGCTCAAATGTGTGTGTGTATAGATAGATAGATAGATAGATAGATAGATAGATAGATAGATAGATAGATAGATAGATAGATATTTTGGGAATTGACTAGGAAATAAAAATTATTTATCTCTCGCACCTAATTTTCAGTCACCTTCGATGTAATTTCCGTACTTGTTGTTTATTTTCTACTTCATAAACGTAGCATTATAAGTCCGAAGTACATTCTTTTCATACTGTTATTTAAATTCCGCATAATAATATATGTTAAATAGGTATCTCCACTCATTTTCGATATCTAAATTTTAAATTGAATTTTTAAAAATAAATTTTAGTTATAATTGAAAGCTAAATGATTAAATATATTATTTTCAGTAAGCAAAATACTCTGGTGTACTTCAAACAGCTATAATATTTTTTTTAATCTTTCAATATTTTGACCATTTTAAAGCGATTGACACATTTGTAAACAAAAAGTAATTCTCGATTTTAAAATATTGCAGAAATAAATATACATCTGTGACACATTATTTTTCGAAAATTAGCAAATTTAATGTTAAATTAAACATATTTACACAAGTATTACTTATTTATAGTATGAAAGTTAGAAAACTATTCCTTAATCACAGAGTTGAACTTTTTGACCTGTCCGCCGTATGTGCTGACAGGTTGACATATGTGACATATAGCAATCACAAGTGACATAATCGTAGAAATTTTTCCCTGTAAAGGGAAGAAACCCTGAAATACATGACCTTTTAATTCAAACATAAAAATTATCATGCGAAAAATACTTCAAATACACAAAAAATAAAAAAATAAATAAAAATTATTCTAAAAATAGGAAGGCACGACGAGTTGTAATAAACTTTTTAATTTTCAATTTGTAAGAATAATCTTTGCTTAATAAGTTTTAACTAATCCCAACTAATCTTTGAAGTATTTTAAAAATATTTTTGAAAATTTATAAATTATTTTAATTTAAAAAAATAATAACAATTCTTTTAAAATTTCATTAATAATGGAATTTTTTTTTCTTCAGACTATAATGTCCATAATTTATATTATTTATTTAAGCAATTAAAAGCTTATCAAATTAAATAATTTCATAGTTACATTAAATCTTTTATTTTATTATTGGGAGCAGATTTTCAGAAATAAAGGCAATTTTTTTTCAAAAACATAATATATGATTTACATTTCCCAATGAGTCCTGCGTCTAATAAAGCCAATTGTTTCAAAAAAGTTTAATTTCTTAAAATTTCATGAATTTACATAGAGCGAGGGTAACAGATATAAAAAATATATTTTTACCAAGGTTTTTTTAAATAATAAATTCAAAAATAATTTCATTCATTTGAGAATAAGTCCTAAAAGTTTCATTAAAATCCGACAATTGTTTGATTTTTGCAAGAATTTCTAAATTAATGTGTTTGTCACCGGAAAAAAAGAACAAAAAAAAAACCTGAGTTATTTACGTTTTCCATTGTAAACTCTTGTAACGATTTTTTTTACCAAAATTTCGAACATATTAGAAGGGATTAAAAATGTTTAAAAATTATTTAAAAATATTTTCATCTTTCCTCTTAATATTATAAACATTTTAATGGAAAAAATTCGTTTTTATTAGGTTTGGGTCTTTTTTTTATTCATACTATGTTGTTTTTTCAGCGATTTAGTGGAACTACCTAAATTTTTACATATGATTAAAACATTGATTTCAATTGCCGAAAATCTTCATTGACATAATAATATTCCATAAGCGTTTGTCAGTTGATTTTAAGTCAATCGTTAGAGACAAAAATGTACTGCTAATTTTGATTGTGTAAAGATCAATAAAGGAATAAAAATCACGACGACAAAGAATCAAAAGTACAAATTTACACCCAGAAAATGTCACGTTTGATTTTATGAAAGCACAAAATAACTTCAACTGTCATATTTAAGGACGACTAGCCATGGTGTAATGAATAACAGATTTCACTTATCCATCATTGCCACTGATTATGAAGATTTATGACTCAATTATAACTGGGATTATATGTATCTGTGAAGAAGTAATGGTTAACGAGTCTAATGTGATTGAACATTACTACTGAGTAGTGAATTCGATCCTCGTTGGATGCTCCATATTTGTAGCCTTAGACCAAACCTAAACTAAGTATTTTTATTGCTATTGCTATATTATTGACCCGACATCTCAGCTTCGGTCACTTTCCCGTTGCCGTAACGTAGTTTACCATTTTCTGTAAATACTTCCATGGTAATTGTCCTGATGAACTTTCCCCTATGCTACGTAGACTTTATGAATCTCAGCGCAGTACTAAATTAGTAGAAATTATATCTCATAGTTTTGCAGTTGAAATGACTATATGCAACCGTAAATTCTATGTTAATAGTTTCTTGTCTCGCACTTCTGGACTCTGGCTTTTCAGTTAACTTTGACCTTCAAAATTTAAGTGCAATGTCAATTGTTAACTGTCTTCTTAATTCTAGTTTATTTATTGTTTTCTCTTCTTTATAATATTTTCTTTTTCTCATATTATCTCATACGCAGGATAGCCCCCTCTTACTTTTTATTGACTTTATCGCTTTACTTGGAATGAAATTATAAAAAAAAAAGTAAATAATAAAAAAATCATTGTTTTCAACAAGACTGTCAATTATGAATGACAATTGGATGTGCCACTGAAAATTGACCTAAAAATGAACTATTGACTGGCAAGAGCTCATCCATTTCATTAAGACCGAAACATTCAATTAAATAACACACGCGCGCGCGCACGCACACACACACACACACACACACACACACGCATACAGACACACGTACAGACACACATACATACAGACACACGTACACACATATATGTGTGATGCATGTTCCATAATATCCATACAGTTTGTGCTTTATTTTTCTCAGTGGTATACACTAAAATTGCTCGTCAGGGCAAACAGAAAGACTGGAAGAAAAAGATTGGGCACACTGACATATATATTTATCTGTGCATGAATATGTGCGTAAATAGCGTTTTTCCCGAGTCTTTTAATACGCATCATAATTCGGAATTAAGGTATAAATCTTCCACGGGGTTAGAACTCATATTCTTCTGTTTAATTCTCAACAAATGGTTATTCTTTATTTTTGACCACCTTACTCAAGAGCCGTAAAATAACGATCGGAGAATTTAAATAAAAAACAATAGAAAGAAGATTAAATACTAGCAGAAAATTACTAATCATGGCAATACTTCATCTATGAAATTCGAAGACTATCACATTTAAAAAAACAAATGTTGTTACAGGTACACAACCTCTTATTGAATACCTTAAAAATACAAAAACTCCAAAAAGAACTTTTCTATAAAAAAAGAAAAGTTTTTGAAGCTTATTTTCACTAATTAAGGGATATACCAATAATTTTATAGCCCGTCTTCATCTCACTTACCACTGTATAAATAAACGAATATTACTTATAGTTTTAATTTAACTTACCGTGACTATTTAAAAGGTTTACTGCAGAGACGATACCATTTCCTAAGCTTCTACATAATTGTCTGCCTTATATACGATAGCTTTACTGTAACTCCGAAATCTGAAAGATTCCGAATTTGGAAATATTTGTCAAAAGTTTCCGATAAAAGATTGTCCAGCTGCATTGAACAAAGAGTATTTTGGGTGTAGATCATCTGCTCGCTTGTTTTCTTAGTTTTGGTCACGGTTCTCTGAAACCTTCTTGAGATGTTTACTGGTAATGTTGAACTGAACCTTTTAATTATTCCATCGGAGTGTTTTGCTCCCCTTCCTGCTTTTTCTTTTTTTTTTTTTTTCACATCTTTTTTCAAGGGACTGCAGATTTTGCAATGGTCACAACTCTTATATTATCGTTGTTCTACTATCTTCACTGCCTCATACGAGAATTACCCATAATTCCAGTTAACGATTTCTTCTAGAAGGATATGTCCTGCGTAAGATTAGAACAACCTATTCCTACCAAAATATTAACTAAAGTCCACATTATTAGTGTACTTAATTAGGATTAGATCTTCCAAATAGCTTGTTCACAATCACTCTATAAGAAATGTCTGATTATATGAACATTATTGATTCAGAATAAAAATATAGTAATAAGATCAAAGAAAATCTTTGGCGTCTCGCTAATATGCAAGTAATCCTTCTGTTAGTTATTGTTATTAGTTGAATTTGGAAGTATAAGTTTGGTTAACTGTTAACCAATCAACATTAAATAACCATTCTTTTATTAACTGTTATCCGATCAACATTAAATAACCATTCTTTATTAATTGTTAACCAATCAATATTAAATAACCATTCTTTATTAATTGTTAACCAATCAACATTAAATAACCATTCTTTATTAATTGTTAACCAATCAACATTAAATAACTATCCTTTTATTAATTGTTAACCAATCAACATTAAATAACTATCCTTTTATTAATTGTTAACCAATCAACATTAAATAACTATCCTTTTATTAATTGTTAACCAATCAACATTAAATAACTATCCTTTTATTAATTGTTAACCAATCAACATTAAATAACTATCCTTTTATTAATTGTTAACCAATCAATATTAAATAACTATCCTTTTATTAATTGTTAACCAATCAACATTAAATAACCGTTCCAAAAACCGAAAAATTTCGCATTTGGGAAAGTCTTCTTGATATTTCTGATTGGTAAAGTCAGATGATCTTAAACATTTTTCTGCTAAAAGTTAGAAAAAAATGTGTTGGTCGAAGTCAATGTGAAATGAACGGAAAAATATGCCTAACAAAATTTTTGTTGATATAAGTAATACATTTGTAAACCGAAGCACGTATGACTAGAGATATATTGACGATAAGATGAAACTAATGTCAATTTATGTGGCAACTTTTCAAACTTCTGCTTCGCTAAATACAAAATAAAATGAATAAAGTACACGACTTGGAATACGATACGATAGAGGATATGAAAATATAAATAAATACCTTGAATTCAATCTTCGTTCCAAACTGTTATGAACAAATCAAGACAGGAAAGTTGTCGAAATGTCTTACTGCTAAGGATAATGTTATTTTCGAAATGTTTGCACCTATAACTACAGATTAAAAGCTATTTATTTTACAACAAGAAAAAAGCAAAGATTTTTTTAGCAAATAGTTTCATTAAAAAGGCATGAAGATTAAACTCTGGCGTTTCTTACAAGTGTTTCTTTCTTTTTTTCTTTTTTTTGTTCTAGTCTCCGAATCCATTGATTTCAAATGACTTGGTTTGTTTGCTCAGTATTGGCGAGCTTTACTAAAACACTGACAGAAATACTCGCAAAAGTCACATGATGAGGATAATTAGAACAAATTGGTTTTCTTAATCAGACGCATTAACTGTTGTTTTAGAAAAAGAAAACTGCCACTTCACAGCAAAGATTGATCAAAGTCGTTATGAAAAGTTACTCTTTATAGTTCTTACATTTCAGACTCATTTTTTAAACAAAATATGCAAGTTATAATTAAAAAATATCACTAAAGTTCATAATTTTATTACTAATTTATCTACACTGTCGAAAAATGGCGGCATATTCAAGTTATTTATTTTAAAAACATTGTCATTTTATATTGTTCTGTATGCCCTTGTTTATATTTCCTGAATTAAAATAAATTACCATTTAACAATTGTTATTTCTAGCAGAAGATCAATTTCTACGTTTCCACAGGATTCTTCTGCTGGCGTCGAAAATGTTACACATGCACATGCGCGTGCGCGTGCGTATTTGCACGCGCAAAATGTATTAGTTTAAATATACACCGCAACATTACTGTCCCATACTTTAATTTCTTCCTCGTATTTTTCATCTTGCCAATACAAGATTTCCGTCGATCCTTCCTCAGGTGCATTGTCCGTATAGTTTTTATTGCATATGAGCAATGTCTGTAACTTTTAATGTTATTTAAACAAAATACGACATTTTACAGTATGGGGAAAATAATAAAAACAATAAAGAGAGGTTCATTTTCAATTTCATTCTGTCTATAACAATAAATTAACCCGTCGAGAAACTAGCAACAAAGGAATACATTATCCCCTTATCATATCAACATAATTTTTTTAAAAACCTGTAAATTATAAAAATCATAATTTTTTTAAAAAATTGTAAAAAGAATGAAATAATAAAACTGTCAAACCATATAATAATTATTATGTGTATTTATTTATATTTTTCCTGTATATATATATTTAGATATTACCTTTTCCAGCTGTAGTAGGACCATTTCTAAATCAACTTAAGTTAGTAAATTTATGAGTGATTACTTCCTTTAGTCGTTTTAATAATTTATTTTAGTAAAATATTTATCTGTATTTAGACAAAATTAGTTCGTGAGCAAAATGAACCATTGGATTAGCCAGTTCCATTACTACTACGTTTCTTAGATTACAATCTTATTTGTTCAATCTTTTCATGTGAGGTACTCCGATGTCTATTAAGTGATCGTCCTGCTTTAGCTTGTTGTAAAATAGGCTTTGTCGTCGTCACCGTTTTTGCTGTTCTGTTGCTAATCGTTTTTCTTCCGATAGATATTTCCATTTCAGTTATATTAAATATATAAGTTTTTAAAGGTAAAAAGATATTGGGCCAAAAGTTCATAGTTGCCGAAAAGTTGATATAATAATTATCAATGTTTATCTGATAATATATTTCCTGTAGTAGGAAGGAAGGGAATCACTAAGATTAATCACTGAATCGTAGAAAAGTATAAAGGGAACGGATTAATTAAATTGTTCATTGGCTTCTAATTTAGTTGTCTTCATCTCCGCTTTATTGAATCTCAATACATTTTTTCAAGACTTTTATCTCATTGCATCACACTATTAAAACCTTCTAAGAATTGCCGTCATTTTTATATGGCACATGTACAGTAGTATTTTATACCGGCGTATTTATTTATATTACCTACACGCAGTTTTGCGATTACTTTCATCCTTGAAATATTTCAATTGAGACGCATATTGTTTATTAATGACATCTTCCTTTAGGACGTATGTTACTCCATGGATTTGTCTTTATTATTTGTGAATTCTTCATGGTTTTGAATTTCCAAATTTCCTTCGCTTAGATCGGTGGCCATTCAACGATAGAGAGTCCACTACAGTCTTCATTTTAACGAACAGCTGGGAGCAGATGAGACTAGTTCATGTCTTTCCCAAAAGCATTTCTGCGAAAGTAGACACATTTTGAACACTGTTCGTCAATTCGACTTTCCGAGTCGATATGCATTACACTATATGCGCATACAATTTACAAAACCAGATAAATTATTTTTTAAAAGATTTTCTAAAACAGTTGGTAAAATAATATTTTCGTCTAATTTTTCTTTCTTGCATTTTCGATACCCACCGACCAAGCATTTCCTTCCGAATTTTGAACCTCTCTGCCTTTTTTGACGAACATGGGAAATAAGTAAGTTTGTTACTATTTTCATTATTGTTCCTACGAATCTGTTTTCTTGAACTACACGAGAACGGTATAATTGGTTCTAGAAGAAACACAAATATTAGACAAGTGCTGAACGCAGGTGCTTCCGTTCTTGCTTCAAAACGCGAGATGCTAAACGAAATTTTTTTGTGATGAAGTATGTGAATTCGTTTAGTTACAAAACACTGTGATGTTGTTTTCATGTCTGGACGTGTTAACATCAATCAAATTGGACTTCTTTCTTTCTTGATTAAATTTCTAAGAACAAGTGTTATTACGATTAAATCTCTCTCTCTCTCTCTCTCTCTCTCTCTCTCTCTCTTTTAAACTACGTTACACGTAATTCACTATTCGTCTAAACACTTCCAAAGGTTTCGTAAATGTATTATATTGTATACATTGCAATTTTTAAAAAGTTTCTGAACGAAACACATAATAGTAGCATACACGCATCTAGTGGGTAAGGAAATGACAAAACTTAAAACCTTCTTCGTGACGTATGTCGTTTCGAGAAGCAATTAATATATTTTATCGAGGAAATCAGTCTTATATATAAAAAGAGTGGAAACGTTAAAGAGACATGGACGGTCATCTTTAAATTTTATGTCCGACGTATCTTGATGTTTAAGTTAGCCTATATCGTTCAGCTTTTTATCGCTTTCCTTCCTATTTTTTTATCGCGATTGTTTTTAATCATCCCATATTGTAACAGTTGTAGTTTTTTTGAGAAGAGATTGAACGATCCAGACTATTTCATTATAATTTTATTTATAAGACTGATTCCATTAATATAACTGTTTCCCACTATATATATATATATATATATATATATATACATATATATATATATATATATATATATATATATATATTGCTTTAAACAATATTGACGTCATTTTACTAACCTAACCTGAGGAACCTTTCGGCCAACACTTTTCAAAGTTATTCGTTGGCTTTATTATGAATAGTAAAGCGGGACAAGGAAAAACAACAAAAGTTTAACTTACAAAAACGGGGGAAAGAAGGAGCTTGTCTAAAAGATTTTAATCATATAATCATATAGTAAGGGGGTATAAATACACAACTCCATAAGAGTGATAAAATAGAAAAATATAACACTCACAGACCCTCCAGTAATTGTAAGGAACAAATAAATCGCTCTTTCTGCCTACACAGGCTCGGCTGATGAATTTTAAGGCAAACAGCTTCCAAAACAAGTAAATGATAAGCTGAACGAGCACATTGCAGGACAGAAAACCATGTGTCCTCGTACTGAGAAGCACATATCTGATTGTCAAGCAAATGTTGACCTATAGCTGACTCCAGAACCGCCTGAGTTGTTTTTATGGATCGTTGAGGGCTACCCGAACGGATATTTGCAGGAACGTGCTGCAAAACCCGCCTCTCCAACCTAAGATTGGTTCGTCCTATGTAAACCGCGTCGCAGCGGCATTTGAATTGATAAACAATAGAATTTCTGCGAAAATAGGACAACCTATCTTTAGTAAAGGAAGGAAACACAGGTCTAGTTTGAAAAACAGCACGTAATTTTGAAAAGTACCCAAACGAAACACACGCCGAAACCTTATCAGTTACAATTTGACACTTCCCACCAAGCCACGGCAATTTTAAATATATCGGACAGCGACTAAGTCCAAAGACTACTGGTTCTTTATAACGTCTGACTTTACTATCAAATATATATATATATACGTCAGATCTAATGAAAGTTTTTGCTAGGAGACGCAAGTTCGAATCATGCCAGTGGATTCATATATTTCTAACAAGATTTCTCAAATATTCAGGCCAGTAAATGTATAAGTGTACAGTTTAGTAATAAAAACATAGCATCTATTTAAAAATGATTATCCATTAAAAATAACGTTTAAAATAGACGTTGCCCTGCTGTCGTTTCCATAGCTAGTAAGGTTTTACTGGATGAAATGGCTAGCCCCTTGCCTAGCCGGTTTTGTACCCAGTTTTCACTTATAAAACCCAGTGTTCCCAAGACATCCCCTATATAAGTACTGACATGCTCGACCTTGCTTAATTTTGATGATCAAACGGAAATTGGTGTTTCAGCATGATTGCTTCCCAACATTCCAGAGAATGACGCCTACCGCAGTGCATTGGTTAGGTCTCGCTATATATATCTGCATATCCATACACACGCGTATGTGTGTGTGCGCACGTGTACATAGGAAATGTAACACAAAATTCAGTAATTTCTAAAGCGCGCACATTGAAAGTATTACGATCGTGTGCCATTTGTCAATACCTTTTGTAACAGTAGCCATTAAGAGCCAAGGAGGTTGCTTTAGAAGAGATAGTAGAAACCAGTTACAGACACACACACACACACACACACACACACACACACACATATATATATATATATATACATATATATATATATATATATATATATATATATATAAGATATTAATGCCGCAAAATTTGAATATGCAATGAAAAATGAAGCCAATGTTTACGGGTTAAAAAATTAAAAAATGCAGCCTCCTCCGTATTATAGATGATGGTAAATAAACTAAATATACCACTCAAAACATTCTGCAAGTTTTGTATAAGATATATATATATATATATATATATATATATATATATATATCATAAATTCAGCCATGCTTTTTATAATGCGTACAATGCGTACTGTCTTGTATTTACAGAGTGAAAAAATTAAAGAAAATAATTCATTTCTTTATATTGACTGAAAGATCCAACATGGCGACCTCGTCTATCATCTCAAAATATCTAAAAATATGCAACATTTTGTTGAAATTTTTCTCAAATAACATACGTATTTCCTGGCATTGTAATATGTGTGTTATATCGTAGTCTGTCTCTTTTAATATTTGACCTATAAAGAAAAATATCATTTGAAAATACTTTATTAATTTTTTCAACCATTACCTTGTTTTTAAGGGAAATTTAAATTGAATGACAACTGATTATGAGGTTTGTCATACATAATTATGCATTAATTTTTTTAACATGGTTTTATAACACTTAAATTGTGCAAAATCTGAGCTGTTTAAATATTTTATCTTTTTATTTAAGGGCAACAACATGCACATTAACAGGACAAAAGACGTGCCCATCGACAGGTACGTGAAATCCAAAGACGAGACATTATTATATTAGAGAAATAAAAATACTTCAAAGGTGGAATTAATACCACCGGCAACACACGTATATATCGAAGGTCCGGAAATTGAAGTGGAATTAGCAATCGACAAAATGAAAAGGAACAAAGCAACAGGCATTGTAATAGAGATGCTGCAGCCGTAGATCATTTCGGCATTGACAAGATTACAGACATAATACATGAAATAAACAACGGTGGGGATATACCGGAAGACCTTACTTGATATCTTTTCATAGTACTGCCTAAGAAACCAGGTACAAACGAACGTGAACTCCATCGGATAATCAGTTTAATGAGCCAAATAGAAAAAAATTATCATCCGAATTCTGATGAATAAATTGTTCAGCAGAATTAAACCCGAAATAGGACAATAGCAATGCGGGTTCATTAAAGATAGGAATGGAATATTTAAACCCGGAATAGGACAATAGCAATGCGGGTTCGTTAAAGATAGGAATGGAATATTTAAACCCGGAATAGGACAATAGCAATGCGGGTTCGTTAAAGATAGGAATGGAATATTTAAACCCGGAATAGGACAATAGCAATGCGGGTTCATTAAAGATAGGAATGGAATATTTATGCTCAGAATGACACCAAAAAGAGTAATACAAATGCAGAAGAAAGAGTATCTGTGTTTTATATATTATGCAAAAGCTTTTGATAAAGTACGGCACAAAGAACTGTTCGAACTGCTAGGTAACCGTGGCATATTTCGATAGGAATTTTATAATAATCCAGAACATAAACTGGTATACGGATTGAAAATGAGTTCAGTAGATATTAAAAACATATAAAAGGGCGTAAGACAAGGATGTGTCTTCTTCCCGGATTTATTCAATCTATACAGTGAGGCGATTCAGAGAGGATTAGAAGTCATATTAGGATTAATTATTGGCGGCCACAATCTTAACAACATAAGATATACAGATGACATAGTGTTGATAGCAGCCACAGACAAGAAACAACCACAGAATTTAGTGAATGAAACTGAGAGGAAATGACTAAATAACAATTTCAGAAAGACAGAATACATAGCTGCTAGCAAAAGGAGCAGCCTAATATGCGAATTACAAACTGGAGATACCAAAATCAAACGAGTACAAAAATTTAAATATCTGGGAGTCGTTTTAACAGAGAACGGAAAGTGCGACATTGAAATCCGAAGACACATTGGGAGAGCGAAAAATGATTTTCAAAATCAAAGCAGAGTGTTAAGAAACAGAAAGTTTTCGTTAGAAACAAAGAAAAGGGTATTGAAATTTTATGTAATATCAGTTCTTCTATATAGTAGTGAATGCTGTAAAATCTCATCACAAGCGGAGAAGAGGTTTGAAGTAACAGAAATGTGGTTCTACAGAAGGATACTCAGAATACAATAGACTGAACATGTGAACAAAGATGAAATTTTCGAGAAAATGGCAGCAAAAAGGATACTTATACTTAACATAAGGAAAACTCAGTTGAAATTTCTAGGGTATATAATGAGGAAAAAGAGCTTGGGAAATTTGATACTCCCAGGACAGATTGACGATAAGGAATGAGAATAGAAAACAAAGCATAACCTACATAGAAAACTTGAGGAAACGGATTGCAGACTAAGGTATACGAGAGATAATTAAAAAAATACAAAATTTATTAAGCGTTCCAAAGAAAAAAGAAGTTGTGGAATGTCACGATCACCTACACCCTAAAAGGACACGGCACATACAAGGAGAAGGTGATGGGTTAGTCTGGCTCAAGCTTAGTGTTGCAATATGTGAGTAAGTGTTGCGACTCATCAAACTAGCTAAGAATTTCTTACTACGGTAGTTCTCTTAAAGTAGATATTTATTCAGCTTAGCTGAGTTTGATACAAGACTACAATAAATGGGGAGCTTAGTGAGGATCCAACTCTCTTCAATAAAAATATCCTTCGAAAAATGTCAACTATCACACTACGGATAGATAACATTTTATTGACTAAAAATTCACGAACTGCAAGGAAAAAGTCAAACTATTTAATTTATTGGACACGCTCTTCTAATGAGGCGTCAATTGACGCTGAAAACCAAATCATTCGATATAGCTAAGAAAATCTAGTAAGTGTAATTATCAGGATATATTTTATGGCTAAAAGTTGCGTGTGTTTGTAGATCGGATGGATAAGTGATAAACAGTAATAAAAACCAGATTACTTAATCGTTCTTATATACGAGGACGATAATTTCGAGTAACAATTGTAAACAATGCTAAACACAACGACAAATATCAAGCAAAAAAAAAACTGATGTTCTAGCAGAAGAAAACATTCCATCACAAGACCAACATTCATAATTATATTATCATTATTATTATTAGTAGTATTAGTAGTAGTAGTAGTAGTAGTAGTAGTAGTAGTAGTAGTAGTTGGTACCAATAACAGTAATGCTGTCTTCTTCATAAACGAAGGCAACTTCTTTTTGTGCATTCCAAAAAGGGTATTCGATCCATGTGAGAGGAACGGGGTATCTATTTTGCCCAAAGATACTTATTGTCTTGTGATTTGTGATGGTGTATCATGTGTCGTCTTAATATATCTTGTCGATCGCCTTTCCAACGATGTGTATGTCAAGCACCAAATTAACTTCAATCAGATTTTTAGTATTCTTTCTCGAAGGCAGTATCGAAAAATCTCCTAACAAGCACCGATAATTCAAGGGTCACTGAAAACGAATGACAAACACATATCGCGATGCATATTACGATCAAAGTGACAAGCAAAAAATAAGAAACGCAATTTATTCTGAGCGTGATAAAAATATGCTGAAAATGATTTCGATTTACACACAAATTAGCATTAAGATGTGTTTATACTAACTTTTCTCGACAAGATAAAACGCGCTTTACTTCACACAACCTTGTTATGAGAATGGTAATATCAATGGCTGACAGGTTTAGTTGCGTGTGTACAAAAGGTCGACATATGTTTACTTTCTTAATAACAACTTAATTCTTGTATCATCTTTCTATAAAAATAAAGTTTTCTTTTTCTTAGGGATTAGAATTAGGACGATCGATCAAGATCTTTTTTAACAACAACAACACAACGAAGAACAGGTTCAGTTTTTTAACAAAGTTTAGAAAGCTAATATCAACATTTACAACAGAAAGCTAAATACGACAAGATCCCATAATGTCAATCGAGAAGCATAAACAGTTAATAGCGAATAACCCCTACATTGAACTGGATATTGAAGGTAACATTTATCAATTAAGTGCCAAAATTTCTGCGTAATTTAGACGACAATTTTATCCATTGCATATTATATACGGAGGTCAAGTGTCTTGAGGATATATATATATATATATATATATATATATATATATATATATATATATATACATACTCCATGTTCATTCATTTGTAACGCACAAAACATGACGTTTTATGCTTTTGTTCATAGACCCTAAACACTTTATTTTCACATTTTAAAGAAACAATCGTAAAATAGCTCCAAGTATTAAAAAAATACTTTTGTATACATTAAAATTTTGCACTGTTTTCAAAAGCCTCTGTACATGAAGTTGGGGTTGGTTTTGAATATTGCAGTAATTAAACTAAATTTCAATATCGTCTTTAAAGTTTTATTTGGGTATTAATTGAAAAAATAGCATAAGGTTATTGCAAAAATAAAATTTACTTGTGCGTACTCAATAACATTAGAAAAAGTTGATCATAGAATATTCTTAATCTTTAAAATGCGTGAAATTTAAATGTATATTATTTTTGTTGCCCCTTCGACCCTGATGGATTACGCCACTCATGATCACCATATATTTGGGACAGTAATGTGAAGAAGGATTATATCATTGTAGCGATTATAGAACTTGGAAATTTGTTTTAATTCATTTTTTTGTTTTTTTTTTGTTTTTGTAAAATAAATATTTTAGGTTAAAAATTTGATACGTAATCATTTAATTAAACTTTGGAAGTGGATCATGGCAAAGTCTGTTCAACGCCTTTCCTATCTCTCTATAATATATATATACATATATATATATATATATATATATATATATATATATATATGTATATATGTGTGTGTGTGTGTGTGTGTGTGTGTGTGTGTGTGTGTGTGTGTGTGTGAGAGAGAGAGAGAGAGAGAGAGAGACTTTTTGAAAATGTTTTAAAGCTAACTGAATTATGCCTGTTCCAGACAAATCATTTCAAAGGCCATACTTTCATATCGAATTTAGTCGCAATCATTTGTTTTAATTTAAAGAAAAACTGATTCAATTTCGTTTATCACTTTTACAGACGTCATCACCATTCAAAGACTTTTTTCTTTATCGATTAACTTTCAGGAAAGATTAACTGTCGACATTTTTGTTGGATTTAAAATACACGTTAGAAGATGTAATTTAGTTTTATAGCCGTATAAACTGATTGTCAAGACAAGATTTATACAGACTCTTTCACAAGAATCTGAAAAATTTGATTTAAAGTATGAAAAGTTTTTTGATGTCAATTTCGTAATATATTTTAATTCGTCTTCTTATATATTCTGCTTTTCTCGTTAGCTTTACTACTTTACATATATATAAATATATATATGTGCGTGTGTGTGTGTGTCTTCGTATATACGCGATGTATGACTGTTCGTATAGCGTAGTGATTATCAGCGCAAAAATAGGCTAGACGAAATTCAAATTCCAGCCTTGATCTTTGTGTTCACTTTGTACAAATACACTTGGAAAGGTAAAAATCGATCTTTTTTCAGTTCTCTGCTAAGATATGAATTAATTAGTAGAGTAGACTAGGTTTTCTAGCTTTGGTTGGAAATGAAAGGAAAACTAAGAATTCAAACCTGTCTGGAAACTTGATGGTACCACTATGTACCATATCTATGTGATGAGTTCTTAAATGTGCGCCTGATTCTACACAATCTTTCGATATTCAAATCACATTTGTATGCCGTTCTAAACTGAGCAGTTGTGCATTCTCGGCTCAACCCACTTTCCAAAATTTAACTAATTGATCAAACTTAATTTCATTTTGAAAAAATGCTTTTTATCAAATCGAGAAAGTATCAAACCTCCCAACCTCCTTGTATGTACTGTAATGGCATTATCTTGCCAGACTGTTACGAGAGTCCTTGGTTTGTAGCGGAATTGACTCGTTTATTGACAAGGTATTTTCTTGTGTTGGCGAGAGAACTTTTATTTATGTGATAGGCTATAGTAGAGAAATTATTGCCTCCACAAGTTTTGTTTTGCATTTTCTAAAGGTAGATGGTGTAGTGATAAAATCGTGTTATTTGTGATATGGTTCGTTGGAAGATAAGAAGTTGCCCACAGGGGAAATGAGACACGTATTGTTCCTTCGGTATCATACGGTTTAAGGGTGAAAAAAGAGAGAGAGAATAATTATGCTTTTGTCTTTTATACTACTTTATACAGCAAACCCTAACGGACGTTCTTAGAAGTCCCTTGGTGGATGAATGGCTGTTTCCAAAGAACCCAAATTCATATTTATCTGATATTGAGGTTAATAATAGCCCATATAAAAAAAATACCATTTAGATAATTTTAGAAAAAATAACCTAATTTTATATGAGAAAAGCAGGAACTAAAAGTATTATTTATGTAGATTGGAACTATTACTCTTAAAAAATACTATATCAACTAGATTAGGGTTGAGAAAAATGCCAGAAGTCCCCTTGAAATCAAGAAGGCTTTAAACAAGAAAAAGCCTATTCATTTTAGGAAAAGATGAAAGCATGTAAACATCCTTTTACCTTTTTCTAAAATAAATTGGTTTTTATCAATTCAATGGTTGGTAGTGGTGCATATAGTTCTTAGCTGGTGAAGTGATCCGTCTGGTTAATTTCTTTAGCAAACGGGACTCCGGCCTGCTAACTAATGCGCCCGCTGTTGTGAGTTTTTATTTAATGGCGGGCTCAGCATTAATCGCGCTCGGGTCCAGGTCTGGGTCATGGTCTGGATCCAGATCCACGTCCGAATCCGGGTCAGTTTTTTCATGCACTTCTTAGAGGAATTGGTGGCAAAAATTCACACGAGGAGGAGGATAACAGGTCTGTGATGATCTTAGATTTCCGGGGCCGCGTGCGCGCTACGCTGGAGCTATCAACAACGACTGTTTACAACTGACAAAACAAAGAAAACAGATTGCTTATGTTTGCATATTAAACAAAATGTCTCATTCCGTCATTTTGCCAATTGGAAACAGATTGCATTTAAGATAATTCTGGTTGTTCGTCATTGATATTAATTCACTCAAGTTTAGAAAAAAGAACATATAAACCTTGTCAGACATGGGCTAAGTACGCTGTTAATAAAATATTGAGCGGAGTATCTCATAACAATATATCTATTGGAAACAAATATATATATCTATTTGTAAACAAAATTCTTTTCGCCGATGGATGTAAGAGGCGCAGCCATAATCTTAAAACGGTGCACTCCTTCAGTCATTAGTCCTCAGGAGTAGTTTCGATCAGATCGTTTACAGACTCCTGCCGAGGATCCACAACCATGTGGCAGACAGTTTGGTTAGAAATTAATCAAAGAATGAAAGCTGCTGAAAATGACTGAAATGGCTATATTAGAATAGAAGAAGCATTTTTTAAGTCTTTTAAATTCATTATCAAAGCGAGTAAGATGTGCGTTGTGGTGTAGTGGATATCGGCTTGGAACGAAGAGGTCAGAGAGCCGAGTTCAAATTCTAGTTGAATTCGTTGTATTCACTTACGCGCAAATACCATTGGAAAGGTATGAATCCGTCATTTTTCCTCCAACTATGGGTTAAATAACAAAACAGATTGCGTTCTATAGCCTTGGCAACCAGTCTACTGCAGAAAGTAATGGTAACCTACTGCAGGAAAACATTTTGAGACATGAACGCCTAAGTGTGTATCACGTATGTCACTTAACTGCCTGAATGACAAATCAAAGAGAAATTTACTGTCTCAAAGAATAGGCACAAAATGGTTGTGTCGGAAACCATGATTGCTATCGTTACTAGCAAGTTTCGTCTCGATAAAAATCAGTTTACCCAGATTCCCGATCCAGACAGTTCTTTGTAGCAGAGCCTACTTCAAGTAAAGGTAGTCAAGTTAAAGGACGTGTAAATCATGGCAAAATATGTCTCTCCTGATGTCCGGACATTTATTAAAAATATACCAGGCAAGGGAAGAGATTAATCAAACTTTGGAGATGAGAAATTTAATTTATTCTATGAGGAACGCAATTAATTATCTCAATAATAATCCAATGATATACATGGTTGATATTCACACTTCGCGTTTTACAGTTCATTAGAAAGACACGTGCTTTGAATTTTTTATACTTAATATAAGTTCAGTTTTTCTCAAAATATACAGTTTATTAATATTTTTCTAGTTCCATGAAGACATTTAATCATAAAAGAACCCAACTCAAATGAATTGGACGTATAGCCACCTTGAGATCACAAAGATTATTGTCTCGTCATTTCAGTTAAGTGTTTGACGTTTCTTAAAAATAAGAGACCATTGATCAACTATTAGACATTGTTGGCATCAATCATCTGATATGTAAAGAGTGCGAGATAATCTTCAATAATCGATCTGACCTAACATTACCCATGAAAGTACACCGAGCTTCTGGCTCTGACAAAGGCCTCGAAGGAACGTCTCTACCAGATAATTTTTTTTGCCAGGTCTGTGAAAATGGAAGACACTTATTAGGTTCAAAGGTCAGCGATGGTCATGCTCATTTAGCGAGTAAATATCCATCGTATATATATATATATATATATATATATATATATATATATATATATATATATATATATGCCTCTAGGTAGGTGTGTATGTGTGTGCGCACAGACGCTGTTGGTAGATGAAAGACGCATAAAATATATTTTTTCTAATTAAGAACAAAGATTTTTGGCGCGTCACACCATAATTCACTTGGCCGCTACAAATATCATAAACTGTTTTCTAAAGTTTTAATATGACCTTCCATTTCATTTTATTTATTTTTCTAATTTCTTAAACAAAAAAAAACATTTTAACAAATTCCCAGAACAAAATCTACAGAAATTGCCGACAAGAAAAAGAAACGTCTCGTCAATTCTCTGAAATGAGTGGGAAAATAAAGTATATCTACATTTGATGGAACCTTCTTTTAAAAAGTAATCAATGCTCATTTAAAAATAATCAATGCTCATTTTAAACTGTATGGAACAAAGTAAATATTTTCTCACTGGAAATTCGAAGATGGAAATAACATTCCACTGTGCTGCTGTAAAGCATTAGGGAAGGTTTTTGGAACTCTGCACAGGTTGGGCATTACTTGACCATAAGCTGGGACCCTAAGAGAAACCTGCGATGATGAAAGAATTGCACTTATTTGTAGGAGATGGGTAAATTGCATATTTTTTTGAAGTGAAGTAGCGAATAAAATGCAAATTTCTGTTCACTTTCCATCAGATTCAGGTTCTCATATCTTCCTCAGATTTGATACAAATATCTTTTCGATTTCTGCCTTTAAACTGAATATATAGATAGATACTCACACCTATCTATATGAATATGTCAGCTCTATCACTGATATTGATCGCTTTCAAATAAGTACCGCGCATATATAATATATAAATAATATAATGTATAACAAGTTGCATATATATATTGTTAGGGAGTCACCCCATTTTTCACACACTCTATGGACTCTTCCATGGTATACAAATAATCCTTCCTACACTGAAGGTATTTCAGTAGTTGTACTCTACTACAACACTGTCAGCTCTCTGCCTTCGGGTGGGGTCGCTCTCTGCTTCCGAGCAGAGAGCAATAACCCAGTCGTGGTTCCGCCGAAGGGTAGAAGCACGACTGGGCAAAAATAGACAGATATTTTTTGGCCGGGCTATATAGCCCAGAAAGCCCAGATATAAACTGACCATGTGTCATATGTTGCCCTTACTGGGAGGGACAACTAAATAATGAGTAGTTGTACTCTGCTATGACACTGTCAGCTCTCTGCCTTCGGGTAGAGTGCGCTCTCTGCTTCCGAGCAGAGAGCAACAACCCAGTCGTGGTTCCGCCGAAGGGTAGAGGCACGACTGGGCAAAAATAGACAGACATTTTTTGGCCGGGCCATATAGCCCGGAAATCCCAGTCATAACTGACCATGTGTCATATGTTGCCCTTACTGGGAGGGACAGCTAAATAATGAGTAGTTGTACTCTACTACAACACTGTCAGCTCTCTGCTTTCGGGTAGAGGACGCTCTCTGCTTCCGAGCAGAGAGCAATAACCCAGTCGTGGTTCTGCCGAAGGGTAGAAGCACGACTGGGCAGAATAGACAGACATTTTTTGGCCGGGCCATATAGCCCGGAAATCCCAGTCATAACTGACCATGTGTCACATGTTGCCCTTACTGGGAGGGACAACTAAATATAGAGCAGTTGTTTTTGTTAGAGTTGGTGTTTGTCAGAGCCGTTGAACCGACGCTCGTTGGTCAGCAAGAATATAGACTTCTTACCCGGACTTACTTCTTTATATATATATTTGACTTCTACTAACTAGCATTCCTGAATCTACTAACCGTGTACAGGTTGTATATCTTTTGTTCAATACACTTACATTTGTTTCCTCTTATATCTTTTTTGTGTTGTTATTATTATACTGTGTGGTTTTCTAAACAAGAATCCACAACATATATATATATGCGAGATTGAGAATACGACAATTTATTTAACGTGATATGTGAGTGCGTATACACACCGCCCTATGCTTATGAAGCGCATATATGTGTGAGTATGAAAATGCTAAGACCTAAAAAGAAATAAAAAAGAAATCAGTAGATATGTAAACTTAAACAAAATCACAGGGTAAGTATATATGGAAATGTACACATAGGTATATGTGGATAAAAGTTAGTATAAATAAGTGGGTTGACCTGATGGGGTCAAATAGACGCCTAAAGTCAGGGTAATTGGTTTTTTTCAGAGGTCATACCATCTAAGACAGTCAAAATAACTTCAAACGGATACTACCCATATTTGGAACTGGACTCTATCTCTTTCTCCCCCTTCTCTCCTATTCCTTCTTTTCCTTCTTTCTTTCCCACTTCCCCTTACATTTATTGTCATTTATTTATTTGTTTGTAATCTTATGTTTATTATTATTATTTCTATTATGTTTCCTCTTCATTTTAAGAAAACGTTCATTCCGGCAGAAATTTTATGCCAGATGGAGGAAATATTGTAAAAGAGTCTGATGATATAAGCTAGTTAAGCTCATTGAAATGAACTATAGTTTATAACTAATATGACGTGTTGAGTTTTCCTTTATAGATAGATAGATAGATAGATAGATAGATAGATAGATAGATAGATAGATAGATAGATAGATAGATAGATGTCCAGTCCGTAAAACGGTGAGGATAATCCAACAAGATTAACTTAATATAAAATATTAAAATATCTATATAGAGAGCTCAATGGATGAGCAATATGATATTTATAAAGGAAAACTCAACACGTCATTTCAATTGGTTATAAATTATAATTCATTTCTATGAGCTTAATTAGCTCATTTCATCAAACCTTACAATATTCCTTCTATTTGGTACAAAACATTTTGCCGGAATAAGCATTTTCTTTAACTGAAGAGAAGGATAAAAATAGAGGAATAAAAAGAAAATAAAAAGAAAAGAAGGAAAAGAGAAAAAGGAAAAGAGAGTCAGGACTTAGGCATTGGCGTCAGATCTGTCTGGGATTGCCCAGGCCGTTGTGAACAGTTTGACCTGTAAAAGAATTTCTAATTCTTTGCATACTGGTGTTTGTGTGACCCCATAAAACCAACCCACGTGCAATAAGGCTCTGTTTTCAACACGAGGGACGTTAATTAATTCATGCCGTTTGGCACTGAGCATGAAATGTATTATTTATGCAGTGGCTCGGCACCGCTACTTTAAAAAACCTACTATATCCACTAAAATAGGGTTTAGAAAATACTGTTGCCAGAAGGGCCCTCTTGAAATCAAGAAGTCTTTAAACAAGAGAAAAGACAAATTAATTGGGTAGTGGTAGATGTCCGGTCTTAGTTGGTAGAGCTATCCGTCTGGTTGATTACGATAAAGAAAAAGACTCCGGCCTGCTAACTAGTGCGCCGATGTGTGCGTTCATTCAACGGTGGACTCGGCATTCACTCGGATCCGGGTTGGTTTTTTCACGCACGTTTTAAAGAGATGAGTGGTAAACACTCTGGGTAAACACGTTCGGCAAGTTTCTGAAGACGGAACAAGATGACCCGAGCAAAGACTACCCACGACGCAAAGTAGAGAAATGCCTCTGTAATTGTTGAAGTCGCTTCCCTCACCTTTGTTCTTGTAGAGGGTGATGATCGTAGCGTTCCTCATGTCCTGTGGTACAGCCCTTTCTTTCCAACACTGGCAGAGGACCTCGTGCAGAGGAAGCAGTAAGCTAGTCTTGCAGTGCTTGATAAGATCAGGGGGAATTCCATCACTGCCTGGGGTTTTCCCAATGGCCAAGCTGTTGATGGCTTCGCTGAGTTCCTCTATCGCCGGCTAAGTGTCGAGCTTTTCCACGACAAGTAGGCACTCAGTGGTGTCAAGGGCTGCAGTCGTCACAACATTCTGTTAGGAGTAGAGGTTTGGAATAGTGTCCCACCCATCTCTTCATCTGCTGTCTTTTGTCTGTCATGACTATCCCAGTGGTACATTTGAGAGGAGCTGTCTTGTTCTGAACTGGTTCCATTGCTGTTGTTGTGGGGTCTCCTCCTTTTTCTATGATAATGGACTCGACTTGAGTATACATATAGACCTGCCATAGTAAGTTACTGTCAGATCCGTAAGAGTCCGAGAGTTACCGTAAGATACCGAAAGATACCGACAGATACCGAGGTTTCACGGAAAATACAGCGTCAGTAATGCATAGTAGCTCTGAGCTCCACTCAGCTGAATATTAGTACGCAGCACCCGCCAGCTTCCGACGTGGACATACTACGGCTTCACATCAGAGACTTGTATATATACTTCGTACTGATCGTATTCCTGGATTGCTAACCTGCGTTCAAGTTTGTATCTTTACGTTTAATATACTTATTTTTCTATTTCAAATTCTGATTGTTGTTCCTTTATTTTGTGCAGTTTCTATTCCCGGAATCCACAACAGATGTCTTGATGCTATCATACATTTCTCCGATATTCCCTGTGATTTCTGCTGTCTGAATAGTTTCACTAAGCTCTGTCTAGTACTTGTTGGCGCAGCGTCTGGCAGTCTGCTAAGCTTGGCTCCTGGCAACCTGGAGAATCTGTAGGTTTCTCTCGTTGGGTGAGCGTTTGTAGTCCACTAGAGCGGCGTGCCCGGTTTTAATGATGGGATTCATCTCGGAGGACTTTGCCTCAAACCACTCATGTGGCATCGAAATCTTTCTCGAAAAGTGGTCAAGGCTGTGCGGTGCATGGTGTTCCGTAAAGCAGCCCACTTCTCTGTGGCAGTGTGCTCGGTTTGTGAGGTTTTCAGTTCAAACCTCTCAGCCCACTGCTCTACAAGGTATAGTTGTCTAATCTTGTTGATATTAATGCGAGGATTCCATCGCTTCTTGCCATGATGTAACCCCTCGGGTTAGAGCTTGATCTTACAGCACACTGGGGAGTGGTTTGTGTCACAGACCGCGCTGTGATAAGAGCGAGTGTGAATAACATTCTTAATGGCAGTTCGTCTGACAGGGATTAAATCTAAATGGTGCCCGTGCCCTGAGCGTGGGTGTCGCCAAGAGACCTTGTGCTGGGGTTTGGTCTTGAAGAAAGAGTTGATTATGAACAGGTTGTGGTATGTGCATATCTCAAGTAGTCTCTGGCCATTGTTGTTTATCTTGCTGACACCAAACTGTCCAAGGCACGAGGGCCACAAGTCGCGATCGGCACTCACTCTGCCATTAAAGTCGCCCAGGAAAACAAACTCTTCATTGCTTGGTGTGGCAGAGAGTGTCGGGACCTGCTGGGGTGTTGAGGTGGAAAGTGAGAAGTCACTCAGAACCGTTGCTACTTTGTTCAATCATATTCAGGAGGCTGTTCCTAACTGCCAAGCCCACTCCATGTTGGTGAGTTTCGTTGGCGCTCTTTCCCTACCAGCAGAACGTGTAGTTCCTCTTACTCAATCTGCCAGTTTCCTGCAATGTAGCAATGTCGACAAGAAGCTTTTTGAGCTGATCATTGATAGCTGCAGTTTTTCTAAAGTCACTGATATCCTGTAGCTCTTCGGATAGGCCTGTCAACATAGTCCGGATGTTCCAACCGCCCAGTTTTAGAGTTGGTTTTCCTTGAGATTTCTTGTTGTTGGCTGGTGCAAATTTCACGGTCCACTTATCGGATGTCTCCTAATATCAATGCATCCAATGAAGACTGCAGACCGTGGCGGAACAACACCTTACTCCTGAGGGATGCCCAGCTTGAGGTCGACGGTAGCTGTCCATTGAGATTAGAAAATCTCTCCCACTGACGAGAACGACCCCTGTGTGCTCTACGCCAATTGAGCTGCAGCTTAGAACTGGTAACTGTCGTTCTCTGTGTTGTGTCAACGACAAGGGCGAGGCTGGTGTATCTTCTCCAGGTGTTGCGTTTTGGTGCAGTATAGTCGGATACAAGCTTGGGCAATGTGATATGGAGGACAGGTTGTTGACCATGTAGCAAGCCCCACTCTCAACGTCACTGATTAGACCAAAGGAACGAAAGAGTCGTTACAATTTGGGACGAGTGCCGTCGCAGGAGCTGTCAGAACTAGTTGAATACAACAGCGAACTGCCTTAGGGACTCCGACTCCGGATTTTACCTCGTGGGTTACTCCTGAAGCCTTTTCCATGATCGGATATGGCTGCAAGGCAGCGGAGGTTTGAAATGAAGGTTTTTCTTCTCTCATTTCAGTGGTTTAATTAATGGAGAAATGATATCATGCATGATTATTTAAAGGTAGACAACTCGACATTAACTCGCAAAAAAAGGAGAAATATTCAAATTATCAGCTTTCAAAAGTTAAAAATGAATGTTAATGAATATATGGTAGCAGCTTTGTTCTACTTGTGTTCTTTTAGTCACCATTGGTAATAATGCGCAGAGAAGGTTGTAATGAATTGTTCTCGTCGAAGACTGGACAGCGCGTTGTTTCATGTGGACACATTTTTATCTGATTGGTACTACAATAAAACACTCCAGGTAACATTTGTTTTCACCGCCTCTCTTGAACTTTGCATTAAATCCACAAAGATTATGGATAGCATTGTATACTGACATTTTCCATAGAAATCTTGCAAGCAAAAATCTTGCAAATTTCTGCAACGAGGTATTATTAATATTGAATGATTTTTATAGACTAACGACCTCGTTATTTATATCACAATTTCCTTTATACACTTCGAAATTCTAAATATTGTCTTGATTTCAGGAATAATGCAATCGTTATTAAAGTAATGTTATTATGCAGTTGAATTTTAAGACGAGTATTCTCATCTTATTTCAATCTCTACATTTCAGTCGATGCTTTTTTCGGGCCTTCTTAGTTATTTGAAATTATATGATGCACTATTGGGATTCTATCATTTTTTTTTTTTTGACGAGTATCATTATCTTTGTCGTTTCTATCACTATTTCGATTGATACGCTCTGTGATCTTCTTGGTGCTGTCATTGAACATATATATTAATTAGATCAATAATTCCCTGAATTCTTCAGAATAGAATCATTATCAATAAAATGATCAGTATATTTGCGCCATTAGATTTTTCATTCTTTACACAACTTATTCTTTGAATTTTGAGATTAGTCTCTTTTATCTTGATCACAACGATTCCACCAGTTTATTCCCGGACTTGTTCAGATGAATGTCGCTTACAACTTTTAATCTTTAAGCGGAACCCTTTATTTCATCAGTAGAAAGGGAGTATGATTTTATTCCTTGCTTTTTTTTTTAATGAGACGTAGTGTCTATCATAAGGATTTTAATTATCTACTTAGAAATTATTAAAAAAAATGTTGTTAAAAAAATAAGCTGAAATTTTGGGACACATGATGAAGAAATAAGGCTTGGTGATATTAGCACTCACAAGACAGGTGAAAAAGTATTTTTTTCAAAGTTGGGAACTTATTTTCAAAATGGATAAAATATTTTTTTTTTAATCATCTCACCCCAAGCAAGGCATTCCACTGCCACTATTGTGCATGGGGCTACATAGGGGAAGGTAAAGAGAAGGAGTGGTTAGACATAGGGAATGTCAGAAGGAAGGTGACAGATGAGTAAGGATAGCGAGGATGAGGGTTAGGCAGATGGGAAGAGTGCTTGATAGAATGGGAGCAGGTTAGTGTGTTAGGAGGTGTCTATTGACCTTACATTTAAAGTCCTGGAGATTGTAGCCGTCGGGGAAGCAATCGTTTGGAAGAGAATTCCACAGTCGGGAAGTGCGAGGAAAGAAACTGTTGGAGTAGAAGTTACGGCTGCATTTTATCGGTTTCACTGTAAAAGGGTGGGATCTAGTTGCTAATCTAGTATCTCGTGCAAATTCGTATTTAGAGGGCACCAGTAATCTAAGTTCATCGGAGCAGAAGCCGTGAAAGTATTTATAGAAGAGACACAGGGAAGCCACGTCGCGCCGGTAGAAGAGAGACTGCAGACGGTCTGCCAAGTCGGTATCTATCACATTACAGACCCTCCTCTGAACCTTATCGAGAAGCCCGAGGAGAACAGCAGGGGCACCCGACCGGATATGGCAGCAGTATTCAATGCACGGGCGGATGGTAGATTTGTAAATGTGCAGGATAGATTTAGACAGAAAAAACTTCCGGGCCCTACACAGAGAACCGACTTTCATAGCAGCAGATTTAGCAATGGATTCGATATAGTCATTCCATTTGAGGTCCGCTGAAAGTGTGAGACCAAGGAGGCGTAGTGTTTTACTCTATGGGAGGCAAGCCTGGTCCATGCTAATGGGAGGTAGGTGTGATTGTCGATGATGGCTAATTGAGAGTAGCTTCGTTTTAGAAGCATTAAAATTTACTAGCCATTTCTTACCCCAGCCCAATATGGATTGGAGGTCTTTTTCAATCTCGGCTGCGAGGTTAGCTTTGACGCCTACACCTGATTTTTGTTGGAGGCGAAAGTAAACTGTGGTGTCATCGGCGTACAAACCTATTTGGGCTCTTATGGAATCAGGGAGATCATTAATATATATCAGGAAGAGTGTAGGACCTAAGATGGAGCCTTGGGGGACACCTGCGTTTGTATGGTAGTTCTGAGAGGCATGTCTGTTTAATACCACCTTCATTGTGCGGTTAGAGAGGAATGACTGGATTAGTTCAAACAAATGTCCAGTTATACCATAGCTCCGCAGTTTACATAGAAGGCCAGCATGCCAAACTCTGTCGAACGCCTTAGATATATCCAATGCAACGGTTCGGGCTTCGCCATTCCTGTCGAGTGCCTGGTATATGTACTCGGTGATGGTCGTTAGCATATCAGCAGTAGACCTGGTAAAGCGGAAACCATATTGCTTGTCCGAGAGGAGCCTGTGTGCTGTGAGATGCTGAACCACCTCGGCGTTGATAATGGCTTCGAACACTTTGCCAAAGATCGGAAGAAGGCTGATAGGGCGGTAATTTGCAGGGTCAGAGAGTTCTCCAGTGTTTTTAAATATAGGAACTACAGAGGAAGATTTCCAACAGGCAGGAAAGCAGGAAGCAGATAGGCAGAGGTTGTAGAGCTTAGAAAGGACAGAGGAGAATTCTGGGGCACATTTCTTTAAGACTATGGTTGGGATTCCGTCACAACCGCTCGCTTTGTGAGGGTCAAGTTTTAAGATTATCTTAGAGACAAGCGAAGGTGTAATGTGGACATCATTCAGTTGTGTCTCGGTTCTAGGTGAGAAGTCGGGTGTAAAAACTCCAGATGAGTCCAGACTCGAATTGTTCGAGAATCTGCGGGCAAAACATTCAGTCTTATCTGCTGGGGAGGTGAGGACCTCAAATATGTTGATTAGCGGGGGTATTGTGGACTTGCTCTTGTTAAGTACTCTTTTACAGAGTCGCCAGTAGTCTTTAGAGCCGAATTTAGAGCATGCTATGCGTTGCTTCATTCTGGCAGCAAACAACATCTTAGCTTCGTTAAGTATCCTTTTACACTTATTAGGAGCTGAAGTGAAAAGGCGCCTGTTTTGGTCCGACGCGTAGTTACGATAGAGTCGGAAGAAATGATTCCGGTGGGCAATGGCAGCCGAGCAAGCGGGTGAGAACCATGGAGACGAATGAGATTTAAGCTGGAATTTCCTAGCAGGGATGAAGGCATCGATGCCAGCCTTAACCCAGGAGGAGACCTCGGATGCACATTCTTCGATGGGAAGACTAAAGACGTTGTTCCAAGGGATGTCACAGAGGAAGTCTCGGAACGAATCCCAGTCTGCTCTTTGATAGCAGTAGGATATTCTACTTGTCTGGGTTTCATGGGTCGGGCGGGAGTGGAGTGAAATATTGACGGACACTACAGTGTGGTCAGAGTTTCCAAGTGGGCAGAGTTGTCTGGTAGTGCAAGAGTCTGGGATGGAAGTGAAGCAGAGGTCTAGAAGTGAGTCCCTTCCGTTAGGGTTGTCGGAGAAACGCGTGGGGAAGTCCACTACTTGCGTAAGGGATTGGGTGATTGAAAAGTTCATGGTGTGGACACCAGCAGGATCAGTGACAGCGTTCTTCAGCCACTAGTGTGGTGGGCGTTAAAGTCACCAAACACGAATACATGGGCAGAGGGATGGGAAGAAATGGCTTTGTCAATATTGTCAGAAATGATGTCAAGTAACGAACAGTCAGGGGAGGAAGGAGAGCGGTAGAGAAAGAAGAGATAGCTAATCGAGCTGAGAAGTGAGAGGCGGAAGCACATGAAAGAATGATCTGGGGATTCAAAAGATGACACCCTAGCTAAGGGAAGGTGTTCGCTGACATAGACACCAAGCCCATGCATATGAACATTGGAGTCCTTCCTGAAGAGGGGAAGGTAGCCAGGAACGTAGAACTCAGATGAGGGGATAAAAGGGTTAAGATTAGTTTCACATAGGGCTAATATATCAGGTGAGTTATTATGGAGGAAAGAATCTACGCTGGGGAAGCTGGTGCGGATGCCGCGTATGTTAGTGAAAGAGATGCAGACAGGTTTGGGCGTTTTCAAATGAGCTGGTTTAGTTTTGTTATTATGTTTGCTTTTTTCCATAGTGATTCAGTTAAGGAGTGGTCTTAGAATAGAATCAGTTGGACAATCATTTGCAATTTGTGAAGGATGGAGACTGGCGCGGCCTACAATATAATGTGGCCTCGGGGTTGCCCACCGAACGTTCATGCAGGGACGCCCGTCCATGCGCGATATGGCACTACAAGAACCCCGGTATTATTCAACTGTTGATCAGAGCAGCCTCTCAAGACGCTACGCAAGAGTTCGGGCTCCTAACTACCAGTCGGAAGCAGCAACCAGGAAACTGCCAACCCGGTACCCTCAGAATGTAAAGACATTGTCACCATAAACCTTGACCCTTCTATCCCCTCTTCAGAGCTGTTCGTTCCTGGTTACCTTCCTCTCTTCAGGAAGGACTCCAATGTCCATATGCATGGGCTTGGTGTATATGTCAGCGAACAACTCCCCCTAGCCAGGGTCACATCTCTTGAATCCCTTGATCATTCCTTCATGTGCTTCCGTCTCTCACTTCTAAGCTCGGTTAGCTATCTCTTCTTCCTCTACCGCTCCCCCTCCTCCTCTGACTGTACGTTACTTGATTGCATCTCTAATAACATCGACAGGGCCATTTCTTCTCACCCATCTGCCCATATATTTGTGTTTGGCGATTTTAACGCCCACCACACCAAGTGGCTTGAAAACTCAGCCACCGACCTTGCTGGGATCCGCACCATGCACTTTTCAATAGCCCAAGCTCTAACGCAAGTGGTGGACTTCCCCACGCGTTTCTCTAAAAACCCTAACGGAAGGGACTCTTTACTCGACCTTTGTTTTACCTCCATCCCAGACTCCTGCACTACCAGGCAACTCTGCCCCCTTGGAAACTCTGACCACGCCGTAGTCTCCGTAAACATATCAATCCGCACTAACTCTTCCCAAGAAAACCAGACCAGCAGAATATCATACTGCTACCAAAGAGCCGACTGGGACTCGTTCAGGGACTTCCTCTGCGACGTCCCCTGGAACAACGTCTTTGATCTTCCTGTCGAAGACTGTGCTTCCGAAGTCTCCTCTTGGGTTAAGGCTGGCATCGATGCTTTTATCCCTGCCAGAAAATTCCAACTAAAATCTAATTCGTCCCCCTGGTTCTCACCCGCTTGCTCGGCCGCTATTGCCCACCGGAACCATTTCTTCCGGCTCTATCGAAGCTGCTCGTCGAACCAAAACAGGCGCCTTTTCACCTCAGCACGGAACAAGTGTAAAAAAGTACTGAACGAAACCAAGAGGGCGTTTTCTACCAGAATTAGGCAACGCATAGCATCCTCTAAGTTTGGCTCCAAAGATTACTGGCGTCTCTGCAAAAGCGTGCTCAGCAGGAACAAGACTTCAATACCCCCACTAATCAATGAGTTTGAAGTTCTCACCTCCCCAGCCGACAAGGCTGAATGCTTTGCCCGTAAATTCTCAACCAATTCGACACTGGACTCGTTAGGAATACCTACACCAGACTTCCCACCCAGAACTAAGGCTCAACTAAATAACGTCCTCATCTCGCCCTCGCTGGTCGCCAAGATAATTGCGCAACTTGACCCACACAAAGCGAGCGGCGGTGACGGAATCCCAGTCATAGTACTGAAGAAATGTGCCCCAGAACTCTCCTCTGTCCTCTCTAAACTCTATAACCTCTGCCTATCTGCTTCCTGCTTTCCTGCCTGTTGGAAGTCCTCCTGCGTAGTACCTATATTTAAGAATTCTGGCGAACCCTCAGACCCCGCCAATTACCGTCCTATTAGTCTCCTTCCAATCTTTGGCAAAGTTTTCGAAGCCATTATCAACGCCGAGGTGATTCAGCACCTTATGACCAACGGGCTTCTCTCTGACAAACAGTATGGGTTTCGCTTCACCAGGTCTACTGCTGATATGCTAACGACCATTACCGAATACATATACCAGGCACTCGACAAGAATGGTGAAGCCCGAACCGTTGCCTTGGATATCTCCAAAGCATTCGACAGGGTCTGGCATGCTGGCCTCTTGTGCAAACTGCGAAGCTATGGGATAACTGGACATCTGTTTGACCTCATCCAGTCCTTCCTCTCTAACCGCACATTAAAGGTGGTATTAAATGGGCATGCCTCCCAAAACTACCAGACGAACGCGGGCGTCCCTCAAGGTTCTATCCTAGGTCCCACGCTATTTCTGATCTACATTAATGATCTCCCCGACACCATTAGATCCCAAGTTGGCATGTATGCCGACGACACAACAATCTACTCCCGCATCGATCAGAAACCAGGTCTGGACGACAAAGTGAACCTCGCTGCCGCACTGGAAAGGGACCTCCAATCCGTAGTGACCTGGGGTAGGAAATGGTTGGTAAATTTCAATGCCTCCAAAACAAAGCTGTTATCAACTAACCACCATAGACTATCGCATCTACCTCCCATTAGCATGGGACAGGCTAGCCTCCCAGAGAGTAAAATACTACGCCTCCTTGGCCTTACACTCTCGGCGGACCTCAAATGGAATGACTATATTGAATCCATTGCCAAATCTGCTGCTATGAAAGTCGGCTCTCTGTGCAGGGCCCGGAAATTTTTCCCACCTGAAACTATTCTGCACATATACAAATCTACCATCCGCCCGTGTATTGAATATTGCTGCCATATCTGGTCGGGTGCCCCTGCTGCTCTCCTTGGGCTTCTTGACAAAATACAAAGGAGGATCTGTAACGTGGTTGATACTGACTTGGCAGACCGGCTGCAGCCGCTCTCACACCGGCGTGATGTAGCTTCCCTGTGCCTCTTCTACAAGTACTTTCATGGCTTCTGCTCCGATGAGCTTAGATCACTGGTGCCGCCCAAGCACGAATTTACACGAGATACTAGATTAGCAACTAGGTCCCACCCTTTTACAGTTAAACAAATAAGATGTAACCGTAAATTCTACTCCAACAGCTTCTTTTCTCGCGCTTCCCGCCTGTGGAACTCCCTTCCACAAGTCTGCTTTCCCGACAGTTACAATCTCCAGGTGTTTAAATGTAGGGTCAATAGACACCTCCTATCACACTAACTCCCAACTATTCTCACAACACTCTCATCTACCCAACCCTCATTCTCGGTATCCTCACCCGCCTATCACCCACCCTCTGTTATTTCCTATATTTAACCAGCCTTTCTCCACTCTACGTAGCCCCCTGCACAGTAGTGGCAGTGACATGCCTTGCTCGGGGTGAAACGCTTATAAAAAAAAAAAAAAAAAAAAACTCCGTAAAGAGCTTCCAGCTGAACTAACACCAAGACCGGAGAAAGGGGATGAACCGGGAACCCCTTCCTAAACAAGAAACAAGGTGATCACCTCTAAACTCATTCAAAAGAAGTGGGTGGAGTGTGAGATCGGGCGATAGTAGGAACTATCTACTCCAATTAAAAAAAAAAATTTAAAAAAAGTGACTGAGGTTTACAAAGTTTTAAAATATCCATGTGATATTTAGTAAAATGTTTCGTTTGCTCAAAGTTTTTATTAAAAAATTACTCTTTTAATTTTTTTTTTTTTCTGGCGACATTTGTATATAAAAAATGTCTGATACAAGTGTCTCCCGCTTCCCGGTAGTTCGCTTTACATCGCTTATGGGGTGCGATGGATAAATTGTCGTTTAAATTACACAAACGTGAAAATAATATTGCCATCTCATTTTAATAGATATACTTACCAGAATTACACAAAAATATCTTGAAATACTAAAGAGTAATTCTTGCCATAATCCTTGCCTACACAATAATCAAAGGAGTTGCAGTCTGGAGAGTGACTGCTAAAAGACCCTATATCTGACAACAAGACTCTGCACCACGTCACCTAAACAGGAGAACTAAGTCATGGCGGTCAGACAATTTCTGCGACCCCCCCTTACACTTGCCACTCCCTTGACCCATCGCAGCACTACCTTCTTAATACATTTGATGTAATCCTTAGTATTGAGTCTGAGGCGCTCACCGAAAAATTTGTATTACTTTTCTTATCAGAATGATCAAATTGAGTTTTATGAACTGCCGTACATTCGAAATCCCCATTAGAGTCATCCAAATCTTTCCCTTTCATTGTGCCCAATTTGACACCGAAATACTCTGAAATATTTGCATTGGAGCTTCCGGCGCGAATGCCAAGAAGTACATCATGCCGTTTCCAAATTTCTGGCGGATTAAATTGCATCATGGTGCTCTTTTTCTTATAGATGGTGCCGAACTAACCCTACTGTACTTTGCAGTCGACAAAATCAAAAACAAACAACGAGCATGTGCAAAATTAAAAAATATAAAATGGCGACAATTTACCTATTACACCCTGTATGTGAAAAATATATGTATATCTTTTACTCCTCTTCTCCGAAACTGAAATATGTTCCTATATAAATTATTGTGATCACTTCTTTGATTTATGCGATTTCGGTTTATGGAATATTTCACAGTAGTGCTCTATTTCCGGCGAACGATGGAATACTACACAGAGATCTCCTGGAAAAAATATGAAGTCATAGATTAAATCTTCCTGGCTTTATTTATTAAGTGATATTTTGAGGCAAAATGTTTTTTTACAAATTGATTAAAAACCCATTTGAAAATATAAAAACCATCATAAAGAGATATTTCGAATTAAATTTTAATATTTTATAATCTGTTGCTTGTTATCAAGGACGAGGGAAGCGTAAGTCATTGTCATCTTGAGCTAGCACCAAAAAAACAGCCTAACAATACCGTGACTGTTCGATATTTTAATGGTACTAAAATGTCTTCACATTATTATTCTACTTGTTTCTATCTACAAATGTTATGTTTTTCTAAAATCAGATTGTAATTAGTTTTGCCCAAACCTCGAGCTTTGTGTTGGAATAGGTTAGGCTTTCTGATGTGGCCTTGGTTTTAAGACCACTCAAAGAAAACACGAACGCAACGGAATGGGTTAAATATATATATTGACAACAATACCAAGTACAATACAACATGTAATAAATACAGATAGCCAATCAAATATAAGCGCTGAGCAGAGTCTTGAAGTATCGCAATAATGCTACTACTACAGTTACTTGACTTAGTAATATTTACCCTTCTCACCCACTTGAGAGAGATGTGACACAAGCTCTTTTTTAACGTGGGGAACCTGAGCGCGTACGCCCAGGTACTGGTCAAAACATTACCTATCCACCGCGGTGAATAGATTCAAAACTGGTCTTAAACTAGCCGTTTTGGGCCCCAGCCCGAAGGGCGAAGCCAGTTACTCGACTTAGTCCCTCGCCAAGTACTGTCTCCTTGCTTAAATAGATTCTAAGCGAGAAACTAATGTCATAATATTAAGCGGAAACAAATGCAGAAAATCGAGAAGAAATGTGATAAGTTGGAAAAATAAAAGGTATGAAATCTAAAGAAATTAAAAAAGCAAACCGGGTTAAAGGGAAAACTGTCACACTCCACCCACGTCTATTGAACAGGTGAAGAGGCTTATCCCTTGTTCTCTGTTTAGGATGTGGTTTCCGGCTTTCTCTTTTCTAATCTTTTCACTCTATTTTTTCTTCAATTGGAGTAGATAGACTAAACTATCGCCCGGTTCACACTCCACCCACGTCTACTGAACAGGTGAAGAGGCTTATCCCTTGTTCCCTATTTAGGATGTGGTTTCCGGCTTTCTCTTTTCCAATCTTTTCACTCTTACGTAGCCCTCTGCGCTGCAGTGGCGTTACCGCCTTGCTCGGGGTGATATGATTAATATATATATATATATATATATATATATATATATATATATCAGCATGCAGTGTGGGCACAAGAGAATCCAAAGGAGTATCCTTTACATATTGTGGTAGGATAACTCTCTAAGAGAGCTCTAAATATATATGCATATGAATACATATAGAGCAAATATAAGAAAAATTAAGACAGACGCATTATTTCATAGCGAATCAGAAGTTTAGGCCTATTTCAGGCGAGCCATCGTCAGCTTCCGTCTTTATTTATCGAAAGATTCTAAACGAATGAGATTCACAAAAACCTACTTCCGATTCACCATGAAATAACGCGTCTGTCTTAATTTTTCTTATATATATATATATATATATATATATATATATATATATATATATATATATATATTAATACAGGTTTCATTGAATAATATAGACAAGTTTTGTCTATTTATTTTGTGTAAGATCCTTTCGTATGACCTGATTAGCTTGATAGTGTTGTCATCAAAAGACGACAAGAAATCGCAGTAATTATTGATTTTTTTATCAGGTCTGAGCTTTCAACGCCGTCACGTTGTATATATATAGTGTTGTTTGGGTCGACAAAAGGGACATCGGTAGTACAAGCTAGTAGAATTTTTCTTAAGATGTTGGGATTAATTCTCAAATCCTCAAGAGCGAACAACCCAATAATGAAATCATAGCTTCACTTGATGTCGAAAACCTATTCACTAACGTACCCGTTAGCGAAACTATCGACATAATTATAAGGAATGTCTACAATAATCTTACATTACCCCCACTCAAAATTAATCCCAACATCTTATATATTTATTTTATATATATCTATATTTGTCTTATATATATTCCAAGACTATATATATATATACAACGTGACGGCGTTTCCATGGTTTCAGTACTCGGTCCGACATTTAGCAATTTCTACATGTCGAACCTCGAGAATACTACCTTTACAAAATTCAAAAAAACATCAATATACCTTAGAAACGTTGATGTTCTATGTTCACTGTATATTAAATGTTCAACCTTTGATAATGCCTTATGTAAGCCGAAAGCTCAGACCTGAAAAAAAAAATCAACAATTACTGCGATTTCTTGTCGTCTTTTCATGACAACATTATCAAGCTAATCAGATCATACGAATGGATCTTACACAAAGTAAATAGACAAAACTTGTTTATATTATTCAATGAAATCTGTATTAATGAAAAAATGCTGCCAAAATACACAATATATATATATATATATATATATATATATATATAGTTCAGCTCTGTTCATACATTGAACACTGTTTTATTACAACCTGAATAATAATACTATACATTTGTGCACCCCCATATGTATATTTATTAATTCAAGTCAATATATATATATATATATATATATATATATATATATATATATTAATTATAAATTATATTTTAGAACATGTACATAATTTTTTTTATAATATTCAAAGCTCTATATATTATATATCGAGCACTGTTTTAAATTAATATATATATATTTTAATATATGTTTTAAATTAATATATATATATATATATATAAATGTATGAACAGAGCTGAACTATATATATATATATATATATATATATATATATATTGTAACAAAGTTGTGGAACTCGTAGGTTTTTAACCTGCTGTTCATGCATTTACTTTTATAAAGAGTGCTCGATACAAACGTTATATTGTAATAGTTCTTACAATGGTTTATAAATTTATAGACTATGAATTTATAAACCATTGTAACAACTATTACAATATATATATATATATATAAGGATATCAATAAATATACATATGAGTATACAGACAGGTAAATATTTTTCTGGAGTTAATAGAACAAAGCTTAATGTAATATCACTCACTTAAGTGCCATACGTGATACACGCTTGGACGATCATGTCTTGAAAAAGACATGACTGACTGGACAGAATATTATCCCGCAATAGGTTGCTATTGCTTTCTGTGGTAGACTGGTTGCCAGCCAAGTCTATAGAACCCAGTGTGTTTCATTATTTAACCCATAATTGGAGAGAAGATACGGATTTATACCTTTTCCAAGGCTATTTGCGCGTAAGTGAATGCAAGGAATTCAACTAGAATTCGAACTCGGCTCCACGAAGTCTCGTTCTAAGCTGATATTCACTGCAACAAAACGCACAATCAGAGCTATTAAGTATATATTAATAAACATACATATTATGCTGCATTTAAGGGTACGACGATTGGTGTAATGGTTAGCAAGCTTGTCACGCTCGAACCTATTACAAGTGAGTTCGCTCCCCATACTTTTGGCCTTGTGCCACGTCTAAGCTGCGCTTAAAAATCCTCATATTATTCTGCATTTAGAGCGCGACTCAGAGTTAACACTGAAATCATGCATCTGATGATTTCATAAGACACGAAAGTCGTGCTGTAGACGTAGAATTATATATATATATATAGAGAGAGAGAGAGAGAGAGAGAGATAAAGAAAGAGAGAAGCGAAAAGTGGATAGATGGAAAAAGACCTGTTGGCTAACTTGATAGCAAGAAGCATCAATGAGGCAAGTAAAAGTTGGAAAGGCCTGAATATTGTGATGACTGAAAATTGTCTACAGAGAGAAAAGAAAGGATGCAAGAGAACGAATCCACTCCTTGTTCTTTTTTCGCATACGAAACTCATCCTTATTTGCATAACATTTACATAAAACATAGAAAGCAATAGCACTGGAAAGGATAAAGAAGTGTTGGCTATTGCTCCCTCGTTGGATGAACTTTTCCAGTAAGAGTCATGGGAGATGGTGAGTACAACAATCTACGAAGAAATCTAATGAGATGTTGGGCGTGTTTAGATCACCTCGAAATATTTCTCATGAGATCCATTTACGATAGTTACCGAGAATCCATGAGACTTACAATGAATCGTTATATGCGTTGGCAAAGAGGAAACAAATATAAAACAAGAGCGGAATACAACTAGAAAATGAGAAAATACAGAAACAATTGAAACAATAGCAGTAGCATGGAATTTCCAGAGCTTCGGCTATTTTCCATTAGAATGGACGTAATCAGACAGTACCGATTTTAAAACCTTAAGATGGATGGCTTAGTAAGTTATTCCCGAAGTTTACTATAAAACCCTATTAGAGAGACGTTGAGTGAAAATCGAATACAGTGAATTAACTAATTGGTTTCCGACGTTCTCCCTTTTTATTTAAAAAACCTTTTCCTTCTTTATTAGATAAAATATTTCATTAATGGTATGTCATGATTGCTGATTAAGGCATTTTGGATATTCAATGAAGTAACTGATAGAAAAGACATCTACGCCAAAATTCTGATGACTGGACATTTTGATCAAATTTTGAAAAGAGACGAGGCAGAGAACTTTTCAATACACTTTCATAAAGATTTTGTTCAATAAGAGGAAATAACTTGACACATTTACATTGATATCATTTCAGTAAATTTCATTGGCCACATCTTATTCACTCTTTCATTTTCCGCAGTTGCAGCTACTCGCAGTCAACTTCAGAAAATCAAAAATGCATTAATTTTACTTAATACAAGAGTAGAGATCACGGAAATTCGGATATGCCAAAAAGAAGCTTTGAAGTGTTTCCTTTATGTCAAAAGGTGAAAGTTCTTGTTTTAATAAAGAAAAAAATCTGCCGAGGTTGCAATTGTAAAAATACCTGGGCAGACGACAGGAAATGTGACGCAAAATTCGAACGTGCATAAGACTAAGCTAGATTAAACTAGTAGGAGATCGAAAAATAACAGAAACAAAAGTATTTGCTTGACTCTTGTGTAATATCTACTCAGCGAAATGACAGACAATGATGTGATTCTAGCGATCTAGGTTGAGAATAAGACGGTCGGAGCGTGTGAGAAACGAAAAAGCAGAATCTACAAAGAAACTTGATGGCGATCAGAATGATGTAGTTGAAACATTTGAGACGTACAATAAGGAAAGGAGATGTGAAGAATTTAATGCGCATAAGGCACGAATACGGTTAGAGAAACAAAAGAGAGAAGTGAGTAATCTAATTCACAATTTCGTGCAAATGGATAAAGAAATTTGTATAAAGAAGAGAAAGAGATATAAAGAAAAAGTAATATTTGGAGCCGTGAAAAATAATAAACTGTAGAGAGTCATGATCGCCCTTAAGAGACACTGTAAGTAGAGACAGAAAGAGAGAATACGTACATAAAGACAGAGGTTGATCATTTAACTTTTATTGTTAATCTCTTATTCGATGTTATAAATTATCTTTGATCGTCAAAATGTAAATGCAACATCATTCGTTCACTACTGTCTTCTTAATTCTTGTTCTTTTGTTGTCCTCTCTCCTTAATAGTGTTTTTTTTAGATTCTCTAACACTCAACTACCATCTACGTCTTAGTGGCTTTATTACCTTGCTTTGATTGAAATGATTAAAAAAATAAAGAATTATCAAAGAAAATAGATTATCGTAAAACGTTTGAAAAACAAAACAAACTAGAACGCACAAAAATCAAAAATTAAACAAGGTGACATGTCTAGAGAACATAATAATTAACCACAACTGACAACCGTCAAAAGAAAATAGGAAAAGGAAAAAGCTAAGGAATGAGTGTAAAGTGAAAAAAAAGACAAATAATTATGACACTTTACACGCACGCACATCCGCGCAGATGGGCGCATTGATGCTCGCGCTCAAATGTACACACGAACAAAGTGTTATGGTGTCCTATCTATAGTAATGGACTCTTCCTCCGTCAATACTAACCTTGGTGACTTCGGGAGAGGCAACTGAGACACAGTCAAACGCAGTCGAGAGGCAGTCAAGAGACAGTCGTAAGACAGTCGTGAGACAGTCGAGACGCAGCGTAACTATACTGTACGGACGTCCCTTCTATTTTGTTGATTACTAACACTTATTACTTGTAGATATGTTTCTGTTATTCTAATGCACTAATTGAAACTGCCTTCTTGTTTCCGTGTTTTTCTTCCTGGCCCTAACAAGGACACAACAGTTTGGCGACGAAGATTCGCCACAAGACAAAGTCAACACAGAAAAAACCTGCACCAATGATAAGTGCATAAAATAGAACAATAGAAAGTATAAGCAGTAAATTGTTGATATCCCTTGAAGAGTGGGCGGACAGGTCCGTCTACGAAACTCTGGAGTCGGGATGCTGAAGGTAACATTAATTAGCTTAGTGGCAAACTTTTACTGATATATATATATATTAGAAAAAGAAATAGGTTGTTCCAACGAGAGAAATTGGTATAGAGTAAAAAGTGTAAGAGGCCTTGAACGTTTTGTTTAAAGTGTATATTTATTGTTGTTGTTATCATACATGTTATGATACATTGATGGTATTTGTCCATAATGGTATTTGTGACGCTACACGTGTTTCGAGTCTAAAGTTGACTCTTTCAGGCGAATAAACTTGTGGCTTTACGTATCGCGTTCCTTTTGTTTCTGAGGGCCAAGGTGTTGTTTATAAATAAGTAACTAAATCAGTAAATCAAATAAATAAAATAAATAAAATAAAATAAGTCAAATGTTGGCTACCCGGTTGAAATATTTGTGGTTTTTCACATCAGCACGTGTATAAATGGATAAATAGATAAATAAATAAATAAATAAATAAAGTGCTTACGCCAACTTGAAATGATTTTGGGTTGGGGTTTTCTACATTAGCAAGTTTCATTTATCTTAGAGGCGTCTTCCTTATCTAGGAATTTCTCTGTGATTGTCTTCTATCGGTCATCTGGTTGTTTGATGATACTTTTTGAATTTGGTGTGTGTGTGAGCGTTTTTTGATTTCGTTTTTATGCTTTAGAATTGTTTTTATGGGTCATCTGGTTCTTTTTATTGTTTGGGGTTACCATTTAAATTTGGTGTGTGTGTGTGTGTGTTTTCATTTCTTTTCCGGTGTTTTTGTTTCAAGTTTTTCATGTCGTTTTGTTGAGCGAAGTCATGTATTTTTTTATGAATCTTTCTTCCTGCATTATTAGTTTGTCATAATCTGCATTTTGGTAGATAGGTATTACTTTGAATTTACCCCCCACTGCATTCATGCAAATGTTTAGAGATATATAATTTCCTATTATTTGATATTTTGATATTGCTTTTATGGGGGGATGCTCTATTATTCAAGCATTGTGTTGCTCCCATGTATTTCTTTGCACATTTGTCATATTTTAGAGCGTAAACTACATTTTTTGAGTAGCAGCTCAGATTCGATTTTATTTCGAATGTAGATGTGTTTTCGAACTGGAAGTGTTTTCCTTCTATTGTTATATTGCATACTCCACATCTTTTTTTTTTTTTTTTTGCATTTTGTGACCCCCTGTGTTGTGTGTTGTTCGAACTTCGATGAGGTTAGGATGTCTTTTAAATTTTGGGGTTGGTGTTTGCTATTAATTATTTTAGTTGCCTTTAAGATTTCCTTTTTTTGTCATTATTTTTGAGTAATTCAATGTGTGTTTTGAACTTTCTGAATAATTCTGGATTGTTTTTGTCATGTGTGGAAACGTATGCTAGAATGTTTTCTTCTTTTTCATGTTTTACTTGTTTTTTTTTTTTATGGATTCCGGAGGGATTCTAATGGTATATTTTCTGCTAGTTGGAAACTCTTGTTTATTAGTGGAGTGGGGTATCCTCTTATTTGTAATGTTTTTCATAGTTCTTCTAGGCGTATTTTACGAAGGGTTTGGTCAGCTACTATTGTGCAAGTTCGTCGTGCTAGGGAATAGGGGATGGATTTTAAACAATTTTTAGAATGGTGACTCTTGAAGTGGAGGTGTTGTGAGGTTGTGGTAAATGTCTGTGATGATGTAATTGTTTTTGTTTTTTATGAGTATGTCTAGGAATGGCAATTCTTTATAACTATATTCTAGCGTGAACTTGATTTTGGGGTGCAAGTGTTGTAGTATATTGTATAGTTTGTTTATGCCTCCCCATGTTGATTTCCAAAAGATAAACAGTCAACTAGGAATCTCTTCCATGATTTAGTGAATTCTGTTTCTATGTCTTCCCCATATTTATGTCCAATTTGTTATATAGGTTTTCTTCTAAATATGCTAGGATGAGTGTTGCATAGTCGGTGCCATTTTTTGTTTCCATCGCAGTACCTGTTGTTTGTATATAATTTTCGTTGTTAAATTGGAAGGAATTGTTGTCTAAAATTAGCTCTATACTTCGTATAATAAATTATTTTTGGAAGCGTGTTGGAAGTATTTCTGTGTGTTTCTCTATCCAAAATGCAATGGCTTGTTTTCCTAATTCATGGGGTATGTTGCTGTACAGGCCGTTCACGTCAAAAGTTACTATGAGTGTACCTAGGTCTACTTTTGTGGTATGAAGCTTAGGAAATGTATACTGTCTCTGATGTAACTTTTTATTTTTGTGGTGTATGGTTGTAATATTTTATCAAGTAAGTTGCTTAGTCTTCTTATAGGGCAGGCTGGCCCTGCTACAATTGGTCTAAATTTAAGGTCACTGGGGTTTGGGGTGTGGATATATTCCGATTTTTGTTCCTGGATAGCTGCTTTAATTGTGTTTGATTTATGTATCTTTGGAAGTCCGCAAAAATTACTGGTTTTTAAATAAAGTCTGTAAGAAAATCTTTTTCTTTATTCGTTAGTATTCTACTGTGTGTAAGGCGGAGTTTTTTTTTATTTTGTTGTGATGTTTTCATCTATATTCTGGTTGATTATTTTGAAGTTATTTTCGTCTCTTAGCATATCTTGAATATTTGTTTTGTAATAAATTTTATTCATAATGACTACAGCACCGCCTTTTTCTGCTTCCTTTTGCGTGTGTGTGTGTGTGTATTATTATTATTATGTTATTTTTCATCATGAATCGATTTCTGCTATGGTCGCATTACTAACCAAGTCTGCGGGAAGATCTAAGGCAGGTCGTGGCGTGTTGTATATGGCTCCATTTCATGTTTTTTCTATCTTCCCCGTCATCCCTAGCGTTACATAGACAAAGTTCTCCTTAGTGTGTGGGCTGTACTTATTAGACAATTTTTTGTATATCTCTTAAGCTGGGGTTTCCATGGATTCTTTCAATGTTTTGTTTTGTTCCAATTTTATCATTCGAAGTTCACCTACTATCACTGGCACAACTCTTGTTTTCAATTTCCGCATTTTTTCTATTTCAATTTCCAGGTCTTTATATTTTCACAGTTTTTCAAATTCCTTGGTTGCTATGTTACAATCCGCTGAACAAGCCATATCAATAATAGACAAGTTTTTTCTTTCTGGTTTATTATTATTATTATAATCCATGCTTTAGTTAGTACGCGTGTTCGAACTGATACCTTGTTTTCTTATTTAATTAAATAATGAAATTAATAATTATAAAATAAAATTAAGGAATAGCAACTCAAAGAGATGTACCCACTAAAAAATCGTTTATAGTAATAAGAAATAATCAGTCAAGTGCCATACGTGGTACACTTGGGCAATCATGTCTCGAAAGAGGCATGACTGACTGGGCAGAAGATTATCCCGCAGTAGGTTGCCATTGCTTTCTGCGGTAGACTGGTTGCCAGCCAAGGCTATAGAACCCAATCCGTCCTATTATTTAACCCATAACTAAAGTGTGTGTGTGTGTGTGTGTGTGTGTGTGTGTGTGTGTGCGTGCGTGCGTGCGTGTGTGTGTGTGTGTGTGTGTGTGTGTGTGTGTGTGAGTGCGCGCGCGCGCATTAGGATCCGCCGGAATGGTAAATATAGAAGGCGATTTTGAAATTTCTTCTTTGATATACTTCACCGATGATTTTCACTTCGTATCTATATGAACGAAAGAAATTCGTGAGTATGTTTAAATATTCTTTGTTCTTCTTGAACAAAGAAGTCATAGAAACTTCTGTCCGAACTTCTGAGACCGTATGATGCAGATGGTCAATTCTTTAAAAACAAAGACTCTACATGAATCACTAGATATCTAGTTTATGATCTTGTCATAAAAGAAAAGGAAAGCAATTCCATCTCACGATATTTTGTTTCCTTCCATATTTTATATCATAAATTCATGACATTTTCTTTGCAGTTTGATTAAAAGTCTCTAAAGAATCACATTGCTAATAAATATGATTAATGTTACTTTTTAGCCTAAAATGCGTTGTGATTTTTAATGATTAGATGTATACATTTAAAATGTTCGATCTCAGTTGAAATTACAACAATGTCTTCACAAGGATTTTACATTGAAATATGTAGGTTTTGAATAGTAAAAATCTGAACTGGAAAAACATACATTATTTTGTGGTAAGTAGTTCAACAGTGTGGTGCAGTGATTATAGGCTCGGAACGAGAACGCGGCGAACCGAGTTCGAATTCCAGTTGAATTCCTAGCATTCACTTAAGCATAAATACCCTTCAGTTATGGGTTAAATAACAGTAGAATGGGTTCTATAGCCTTGGCTGGCAACCAGTCTACCGCAGAAAGCAATGGCAACCTACTGCGAGATAATCTTCTGCCCAGTCAGTCATGTTTCTTTCAAGACATGATCGCCCAAGCGTGTATCACGTATGGTACTTAGCTGACTAACTGAGTCCAACAGTAATTATATAAAAGGACTTTATTTCTACTGCAAGATATGATTATCAAGAAACAACGTTGTTGTATCAACGTTGATTTAAAACTTCTTGTTTTTATTTTGCTTAAATTCTTAGCAGAAAGCTATTCAAAAATTAACAATAATGACAATGATTCATAAAATAAATTAAAAGACTACGAGGTTACGGTGTTCATTAAAACTGAAGTTAGTTTCTGTCTGAACCGAACACGACTTGGCAACAGACAATAACAGGACACACCCAAGATGACAGTCCATTATAAGTTTTCTCCAGTTGACCCCGATATTTCTCCAGTCAGGATGAATGGCTGCAATCTCAACGAAGTTCTTTGAACGTTTATTTATTCTCAAGTTCACTACAGATCTCAAGTGAAACTCACATATACGATCTTTTGCTAAAGAGGCTGGCAAAATGGTACTTTCCACGATGCCAAATTAGACCCAAAATGGAAAAATAGAACATTTACTGCCATATCTGGGCTAGAGCGACTCAATTTTCACTTTTCATCTTTGATAAAATTACAAAACGTTTCCGCGTTTTTGTGAGGAAAGGCTTATTTTGTATTCTGCTGCCATTTTTCCCCAACAGATGCAATATCGCAAGCCTATAATTACTTTATTGCTATTTCCACGACAAATGTTATGATCAGAGCTCTATTCTTTAGTTCTACTTGTTCATAACTTTACAATTAGTACACGTTTTGCTACTTCTATTCATGCTGAAATATGCTATTCAGTAGTTAACATCGGGGATAGTCGGGAGGGTTATGAAGTACACGAAAAAAACTTTTTTCCTATTTCTTCTTTCAAAACTTGTGGGGTGGCGTCTAATGCTTTGGAGCGTCTTATAATCTGCGAAATACGGTACTTGACATTGCTTGATACGTAATGAATTATGGAAAAGTATAGAATATTGTAAAATTGTAAGAGAGATGAATATATGTTTGTCTCAGTCGACTTCCTGGGTGATCTTGATTACGATTTAAACAAAACAGTTGAGTATGTAATTGATAACGGTTTCTTTTTTTATTGTCAGCTGTTCCTTTCTCTAATAATGACTTTCTCTCATCTTGATTCAATTTATTGGCGTTTAGGGTTGAAAAGAAGAATTAATATGTTTCTCAGATCAATTTCCATTTAATTACCAGTAAATTATTCGATAAGAAATCACTTTCGTCTATGATCCTCTGACATTTCTATTGAACGTGTTCAGCTGATCCTTCCAGAAATTAAATTTTTTTCTAATTAGAAAGACAGAGAAATAAGCAATTTTTTTCATAAACGTCAATATTTTCTGTGCACAATTTTCAATCGTACTAAGAGAAAAACGATATGATTGATTCAGTGTGTGTGTGTGTGTGTGTGTGTGTGTGTGTGTGTGTGTGCGTACGTGTGCGCACACGTATTGTATTCTTTTTCGTCTCTCAATAATGGTTTTAATATTACTTCTTTGATGTGGTTTCTCTTATCCGAGTAAGTATTCCTTAATGCCTGCTAAGGTTAGGTTACCGATGTGGGCTTTGGTATCCTAACGATAAGCAGTGATAATGATAACCTTCGTTAACCCTAAAACACGTGCTTTCTCTTTCTCACTCACTCTCTCTCTCTCTCTCTCTCTCTCTCATTCTCTCTCTCTCTCTCTTTCTCTTTCTTACGCAGTTACGTTAATATTATATAATATACTAACATTATAGCCCGGCGTTACCCGGGTGTAATGAAAGCTTTAAAATTAATCCATGGTCCTGGAGCTCAGACTCAGCCTAAAGAATATTTGTGTGAAGTTTGGCGAGAATCGGATAAAAATTGTGGATTTGTATAAAGGGCATACAGACAAATAAACAGACACACACACAATCATCTTGCCTTTTATATATATATATATATATATATATATATATATATATATATATATATATTATCGATTTTTTGCACTATTGTAAGAACTGCAACATTGAAACTTCTGAATATCGTTTCTTATGTCTTTGTCTATGAGTGTATCAAATTTGATTAAAATCGGACCACTCCTTCTATAACCCGACTTTTTCGATTATCGATTTTCCATATTTATCGGAGGTACCTCGACACAAAACCTAGCTAAGAACACTTGCAGACGCTTATAGTACAACTGTGTAAATTTTCAAGAAAATCGGTTCAGCCGTTTCGGAGTCTATAGGTAACGGACACACAGACACACACACACACACAGAGACAAAGTTCCATTTATAAATAAGTTTAGATTAATTTTAATTATGAAATTGAATATTTTGCTTGATCTGAATTAAAGGATTTGCCATTACTAAAGCAATTCTACATGGTCTGTCCTGAGAGGGTAAACAGCTATTGAATAACTTGAAAAAAGCTTTTTGTAACTTGACAAACAATCGAAGTGCACATCTGTAAGGATAAACTCTCCCAAAGGGTTACTCGACACTAAGTCGCCATTGAGTGCAAGGGTTTCTGACGAAACATCGTATCTCCCATGTACATCCACTCTTATAGATCAGCTTCCCCACCCCCATCCCAGCACACACAGACATTCACTTTCAATATGAAACTTTTAAGGTAAAATTGTATGTTTTAATCCACTGATTGCCAATATGAACGTATTAATGCTATCGATAAGGAAATCAACTTCAAAAACCTGGCCACCAATTTAAATTATTAACAAAAAAATATATTTTGGGCTTGTTTCGAGGGCCGCTCGAAACAAGCTCAAAATATATAAGTAATATATGTAAGGAATGGGTATCGACCCCGCAAATATTTGAATGTGTGAAAACAGCAAAGGCAATGAGACGACGGAGGCGAATATGTAGAGTCCCAATGTCAATTTCATTATGATAAAACCGACGAGCAACCAGTAGGTAATCAGAAAAGTTGGAACGTAGGCAGGGATTAGCATAATCAGCTCAGGCTGGAACGTTTCGGTGGGAAAGTCGTCAGCGTCTGGTACGAAAGGCATAGGCTGGAAAGTCGTCAGCATCTGGCAGGATAGACACAGGCTGGAATATCGTCGTCGGTCTGCAAGAACGTCTTCAGCGTCTGGCATGAATGGCTCAGGCAGGGAAAGTCGTCAGAAACGTTATCGGCGTCTGGCGGGAACGGCACAGGCTGAAAAGATGAGGTCGAGTCTCGGCTGTAATTGAACGTAGCCCGAGGAGGACGGGTTTGGCACATGTACGCTTCGGGATCAGCTGCTCACTAAAACGTAATCGCTTCATGAATCAAATGCTGGTAGCTGGATCACAAATGAAGCGGACACCTAGCGGGAGATGACCAGAAAGTAAGTATCTGAGAACAGATATTACATTTTGATCCTACCTTCCGGGCCAAGAAGAGTCGTTATTTACTCAGCCTCCCCCAATGAGGAGAGATGTGACACAGGGTTGGTTTTTTAAAGTGGGAACACCGGGCGCGAACACTCGGGTTACTGTTCAAAGATTGTCTTGTCTTAGCTGGTCATTGCCTTCCAAACCTATACTGTTACAGGTGAGTCGGAAATGAGTATCCGAGACCAGTTTACACTTTGATCCGAGATTTACCATACTCCCCCACTGCAGCGAGTTGTGACATAAGGTCAGTTTTTAACATGGGGTACCTGAGCGATTACGCTCTGTCCATTGGTCAAAGATTACCCATCCCCCGCTTACGCGGTAACTGGGTACAAAGCTAGTTTTAGCCGGTCGGGATTTACCCTACTCCCCCACTGGAGTGAGTTGTGATACAGGTTCAGTTTTTAAGCATGGGAACCTGAGCGCGTACGCTCAGACCACTGGTCAAAGATTACTCAGCCCCCGCTTACGCGGTAACTGGGTGCAAAGTTGGTCTTAGCTGGTCATTGCTTATCAAAGAAGGTCAAAAGCTAGTCTTAGCTGTTCGGGATTTACCTTGCTCCCCCACTGGAGCGAGTTGTGACCTAATGTCGGTTTTTAAGGTGGAGAACCTGAGCGCCTACACTCAGTCCATTGGTCAAAGATTACCCAGCCCCTGCTTACGCGGTAATTGGGCCTTAGCTGGTCATACTAGTCTTAACCGGTCAAAAGTTAGTCTTAGCTGGTCATTGCTTCCAAACCCGGCCTGCGAGCAAGCAGTATATATCTGAGAACAAATACTTCACTTGGATCCTAACCTACCTTACAAGAAGAGCCAAAGGGTTCACTTGTTAGCAATATCTCCTGGTTGCTGATTTTTACATGCTAGGTCAAGGTCACCCTTTTTTGAAAATCATGACAAGTGGGAGCAGTAGGCTGCGACAAGCTTAGTGAAATCTTTAACATAAATATTAAATAAAGATTTAACTTCAATTCTTGTAGAATCGATGCTCGAAATATTTCAAATATGAGAAGTCAGGAATATGTCAAGTAGATACTACATGGCATCTTTTCATTCAGGCTCACAGGTTGTACTTGAATAACATTTAAATCAATTAATGGAAAATAAACTGTTTTTTCATAGATTTGCGCACAAGTATATTTTCTGATAACTTTTTAAATATTACAATCAAATAAAAAATGTTACCAATTATCAAATAAAACCTTTAACAAAGAAAATTTTTCTTTGATATGAAATATTTAACAGTTCGTGGCATTTGTTAAAATTTCGAGTTGTATATATAATAATAATTGAATATATAATAATTATAAATTTCTTAATTTAATAATTATCAGATAAATGAAACTAAGAATAAAGGATCATATTTTATTGCGAGGTGAGCATCAAAATATTCAGGATTTAAAACCTGTGTCTTTAAGCAAAAAGATGTTTTTAGCCGTATGTCCTCTACAAAACAGCAATTTATGAGATGGGAAAGAAAATGAAAAAATAGAGAATCGTGAACGTAAATGAATAAAAATATTTTTTGGAAGATTTTCAAAAATTTTAAAAATATTTTGAATAAATATATTAAATATTTTCAGGAAATATTAAAATATTTAAAAGAAACTAAACATTTCCAAATATTTAACAAAAAAAAAAGAAACAAACAAATAAACAATTTCTCAGAAAATATATTTAAAAATTTCTTAAATATTCTGAAGAAATTTTTAGTTAATTTTTAGAAACTTTACAATCTCATGAAAAAATTCTCAAGTATGAAGAAAAAAATTAAGTGTGGTTAGAAAAATTGCTTAAAGATTTTGAAGAAATTGTAAATTAAAAAAAATTAAAAAATATCTTGAAAATATTTTTCTAGATTTTTGAAGAAATTTAAAATGTTTAAAAATAAGATTTAAAGAAGAAATTTATTTTTTAAAAGCTTTTCTCTAACTTTTAAGCCGAGATATCAAAAATAAAGAGACACTCGAAATAACTTTACGATGTTTGCAATGAATTCTGAAACAATATTTATTATTGTAAAATATGCAATAATTTCAACACAACGCCAGAGGGAAGGGGTTAAAGCTGGTCATCACTTTCTATCCTATAGCTAGCTAACCAGATTCACGACCCAAACACAATTGCTCATTCACCACAACAAAACATCCATCATCTTCCAATCTACTACAATACCACATTTTCGCAAGAAAATCTAAAAAAGGCCGTAAATCACACGAATAAAATTTGTTTTTTTATAAAAATATATGTAAAAAATCTAATGATATGAACATGTACGGGAGAGGGGAAGAAATCCAAAACAAACTAATGTAACAAAACTTCAAACTGTAAATAACAAATGTTAGTAATACCCGTTCATCCCACAAAACTAAGAATGGCTACTGTATTCTGCTAATAAGCAGAATCAAGAAGCAGACACACAATGGGAATGGGAAAAGATAAATAATTGCTGGAAAGGAAAAATCAAAGACTAACTCAATCAGAATAAAAGGTGCGCCAAAAACAAACTAGGGAGGTTGGGAATCTTGACATGGATCATAACAAAAGAGAACCCCGGGAACAGGCTAGGAACAATACTCACAGCATTAACTAGTTATACAAAGAGAAACTATCTTAACCAGGGTGGGGGTTATTTTCGCAGGAGACCGCCCCGTTGTGCCGAAGGAGACTTTAAAAAAAGGAAACCAAGACTGGCTCTAATGAATTCCAAAACTGTTAAAAAAAAAAAAAAAAAAAGACAGTATTTACGAAGGATTTTTTTAAATTTCAATAATCAAAATAATTATAAAGAAGAACCAGATATAGAGAATTCTCGAAAGCCATTAATAGTAATAAGCGTAGATTTCGTTTGGATAAAAAGGGTGCGTGAAACTTTAAAAGTAATGCGTTAAATAAAACCAAATATTCCTATATATTCTTTTTGCCTTTATCTCTCGAGGAAACTGGGTTGTATTTGTCACAGACAGAAATTGGAAACTTTGGGGAATGATTGAGTGAACAATACCAGTTACTGATTTCATTCGTCAAACAGCAACAAGTTAACCATTTTTATTTCCGGTGGACGAAACGACAGATAATTTTGATTTCCAAAGCAAATTTACCCATGCTAGTCGTAAAACCGCGTGATTATTAATGTTTCGTGTCTCGAGTGGAAAACAAGATGTGTGTACGCATTTAACAATCCTTGCGGTTAGAATTTTCTAAAACTTTCCTTCCGTCCACCGCCAAAAGTTACAGGAATACCTCGATTGATGCGCATTCGATTAATGCATTTTCGAATAGTGCACTGATATTTTTTGTGCAAAAATTCGTTAAGTGCATGCATAATACTAGATTAGTGCGGAAAGACATTTTTCAGTTTAACCATAATTGTAAACTGATCTTTTTATAGTTACCGACTGATTAAAAAATTTCTAACATTTTAAAATGGAAAATGGGTAACTATTGTTTGTTAATTTTATTTATATTCGATTAGTGCGTATCTTTCAATGTACACATTAGCTACACTAATCGAGGGATTCCTGTACATTTTTAGGGTATTTTCTCTGTTTGAACGCAGATTTCTGAACAAAGTGTCGAACTTGTAAACAACTATGATGATCGATATTCTACTGCAATTAAATAAACAAAAACAACGAAATTCGAGCGAAAGTCAATAAAAATGATAATTAAAAAATTCAGTAATCAGAAATGGAAATATTTAACCTTTAAGTCATTATTTAGTAGTCAGATTATACAATATATGGGGATTTTTCATATATCCCACCGAAAGCTAATGGCCATGATTTTAAAGTATGAAAGCCTAAAAAAGGCCAAAGCTAAAATTGTTTTTTTCTTTTTTTTTCTTGTCGAAAACTGATGATGTTAGGGAATCGATGCATTTCTCCTTTTTTCAGCTATGTTTTTATTTAAATTCCAGATCAGTCGAGTTGTCAATTTTTTTCCAGCTTTGTCCGAATAACTGACTTTGTCCAACTACTGGTGTCAAAAGTTTGAAGTATGAAAAAAAATAGAAATAGTGAGGTTCACATTCTGGGATTTTCCCCTTCGTGCACATCAAGCAACATTTTTTTCATAACCCGAGGTAATTTTAATTTTATGTTTACTTCATTAAACTCTCCACCGCCACCGGGTTAGATGTTAGGATTTTCATTTTCAAAATTCACCTTTTTAGGCTCCCATATTAAAAATTTACCTTTTGTTGGGGACTAACTGAAAAGATCCCAGTTAACATTTCTACATATAACATTATTATTTGGTGCGAGAAAAAACAACAATTTTAGTTGCTCTTTTTCACCTTTTTCTGTTTCTTTTTATTGGACTTCTCAGATCGTTCTTCACCGACCGTTAAGTAAGGAGTGTGAATTCGATTTTTTTTAATTTTTTTATCATTTTACACCAAGCAAGGCGGGACCACCACTAATACACAGGGGTTTTACGTAAGAGAAAAGATTGGGTACAGGGGTTATTGAAGAAAGGATAAAAGATGAATAGGAGTCAAGAAGATAGAAATTGATGTTTCACCCCATGCAAGGCATTAATTATATAAGAGGAGAGTGAAGAAAAAGAGGAACAGGTTACAGGGTGTTTCGTAGAATGGGTAAGAGAAGGATGGAAACACTGGTATGAAGAGAGTTGCGTGAGAGTAGAGCGAAATGAAAGAAGAACAAGATACAGGGGCTGTCGGTGAAAGGATGGGAATCAAGGAGGTAAGAGATGGAAATTAACATTGCATTTAAACTTTTGGAGATTGTAGCTATCACGGAAGCAAGTATAAGGAAGGGAGTTCCACAGGGAAATGCGAAAAAAGAAGCTGATGGAATAGAAACTGAGGTTACGTTTGATTGTAAAAGGGTGGGCCTTGTTACCAGTCTCATAGCTTAAGTAAATTCGTTCAGAATAGAGCACCAAGGAGCTAAAGTCATCTGAGAAGCCGTGAAAATATTTGTAGAAAAGACAGAGGGAATCCACTCTCGTAGATGAGAAAGTAACTGGAGTCGAGCTGCCAGGTCGGGATCAATTACATTGCAGATTCTTCTTTGGATTTTGTCGAGAACCCCGAGATGAATAGCAGGGGCACTCGACGACCAGATGTGACATCAATGTTTAATGCACGGGCGGATGGTAAACTGGAAGGAGTTCACTAGTCAGAAAGTGCGAGAAATGAAACTGTTCGAGCAGGAGTGGCGGTTGCATTTAACTATTTCAATGGTAAAAGGCTGGGATCTAGATGCCAATCTAGTAACACGCATGGACGGGGGGGGGGATCATAGAAAACTATTTTTCGTTGCAGCGCCATTACCGAAATTTTCACTGAAGTTTTAGCATAGACGTCGCTCAAATAAATTATTTTCAAAGGTATGCTTGAAAGTTTTTCGTTCGATCCACTTCCAAATGATTTTACTAAACGACCAAACTTTAATACCATTTAGGAAGAGCTTTTTGGTTGAGCCGAGAACTTTTCAGCCCAACTGCATAGCTATCTTCCTTATTTAATCGCTTGTTATCTCGACACAATATTGTCTGTATATTATAGTCGTTGTACTAGAGGTAATTTCTTAAACGAAACATTGGCGTTATTTTTTTATTTTTTGACTAGTCATTCCATCTTCCAAGTTGCCATTCTTATTTCATTGTTGTAGAAAAATGATCTGAGATTTGCGATAGAAATTAATAGAAATAAAATGAAAAGAAGTGTTAGAAATTAATAAGAATCTTCAAAGAAATTTTAAGATTAGATAGCATCACCAAGTGAATTTGTCGCTAAGCATTCTATAAAAATAGATTGAAATATCTTAATTGATGGCGAAGCAACGATTTTCATAATTAAACATAAAAAGAAAAAATAAATGATGTAGACAGTATTAACAACATATATTTTACACCATAAGGTTAAATGACTGAGGGAATAAGGGTTAGAAAGATTGTAATGTGTCGTGAATGGAGAGCAGTTAGCCCCGAATATAGTTATGAAGAAACGCAAAATTTCCTCTAGTCTAACCGGGCAACGCAGAATCAGAACTGAGAGCAACAAGTAAATAGAGTGCATTTGCTGTGTGTCTAAAGCAGTAAGAATTCTCAATTACGAGAAAATTGGACAGAATAAAAACTAAGAAAATTCCTTGGTGTGAAGTCAGGGTGTCGACAACAGCTGTGGTTCTGGTAAGGAGTATAATTGGAAAAAGACGAGATCGTAATGAATTTTTTGTGTTACGCTGACTGTTTTACGATAATCGTCGCCAGATTATCTCCTTTCTTCGTATTAATCTTTACAGTCTTCCATTGTATGAAACATGTAGAAGTTCAGTCAACAAATCCTGTTTGCGATAAAGAATTTTTATGTTTTGAAAATAGGATGCAGTAGAAATCTCAAAATGAGATCGATGCTTGCTGAAGAAGTGACCCTTGAAAATGGTCTCGAACTTTGAAATAGCAAAACATTCAGTCATCGGTAAAAATTTATTTATCAACAAGAAATGTGATCGTATAGTGTCTCCGTTGGCAAAAGGTTGCCGAAGAAGGCTTGCTTCTTAAAGAAAAGACAAAAAAATCCACAAACTGGAAAACAAATAAAAGCATACCAAGTTATTTTTTATCATACACTGGTGTGCCAAGTGTCGTAGAGTGACAATACGTAAGCAAGTGGTACCATCATAACTTGATGTCATGGAAATTCCCAGTTGTGTTTTGGCATCTGCTGAGCTGATACGAGCGAACGGAGGTGAGGCAGCTCATATTAAGGTGATGTGAATTATTTGAGTTTGAAAGAGACACGAAGTAGATGGTACGTTCCATTTTTTTCATTGTGAGTTATCGTCTAACTTTTTGTCCTTAACTATATCAGCGTATTTATCTACAAATTGAATCGTTTTATCGACTCAGCTTGTTTTGTTGTCAAACCCCGGTGAACATTGTCGCTATCAAGGCCCAAAAATCAAGAATACTAACGAATTTTCCGATTGTGTTTTGATTTAAAATAGAAACTAAAATATATCATAAATTTTTACAATTATTTGGTACGTGTTGTGGTGCCTTTTGCATATATTCGCTTCCCTGATTTTACAACGCCATTGTATTTAGCATTTGTTGCTTTATGCTTTTATGTCGAAAAGACGTTAAGCGCGGAGACAAAAAAAAAACGGTCACAATATGTAGCTTCGATGGTGGCATTAAGTAAATTACTGAGAGCTTTCTTTGCTGGCAATGCTAGTACCAGAAATTCAGTATTTATTCCTTTTGATGGCAACAAAGAGATCAAAGCCCAAGATTTGGAAAACGCGCTGTTTCATTTGAAAAAGAAAGTCACTTGGAAACTCTTCATTGTCCTGTTAATAAACAAGATTATTCCACTTTGTCAGAAACAAACCTGTAGAATAAAAGAGGGTAATATTATTTTAATACGCTGGATATGGGCTTTATGATGGTTTGGTAGTACAGCTCGGTAGTTGTAACGCATGCAATTTACACAGAAATTATTAAAATTGGAGCACATTAATTTCAACATAAAGAAGATTCATCTTATGCCAACGATGAGCGTTCTATGAATGCAATTTGGTTTAAAAAAACAGCTTCTAAATCATGGGAATTTCTCCTGGTGGGGAGAATTAAGGGTTTCAGAAAACAGGAATCTTTTACCTTTTCACAAGTTTCTCGTTGACTGTAATCTTCATCAGGATAACATCGATTTAAATGCTCTAAACTTTTATCGAACTTGTTGTTTATTATTTTTTTTATATTAAGTATGCTTCAGTTTATTTATTTAATGTTTAGAAATTAAAAAAAAAATTACTGTAGGTGTATTAAAGTTTTAAAATACATGTACATTTTCTATTGCTACTGAATTTATAAAACTCCTCTATAAAAATAATCAAATAATATGGAATATAATGAAAATGTTCAGTAATATATGCATATTATTTGGACTGCACCTTTTGAGTTGAACAATCTTGAAATGTAGGGGAAATTACAGTCTGATATATGGTGGAAAATGGTGCATTGGTCAAAAGATTTTGAGAATCTTTGGTCTAAATGGACAAGAAATCAATTAAGTAACTTGTTGGTATATTCCCAGTTCCATTTTTATTCAATAATATTTTTAGTGGTGAAAAAGGGAAAAGTCGTATGTCTCTGAAAATGGCGGCGGTCATAGTGACTCATGTGTCACTTGTAAAAAAAATCTTATCACCGAATTCGTCTCTTAAAAGACAGCGATAAAAAGCTGCAAAGAGAAATTCAATAAAAGAAAATAAATAGGGATAGGTGCGTGATGTTTATTGGATTACATACAATATTTACCATTTTTACATTTTGTCATCATACTGAGGAGATAACCCCAATAAAAAAATCGGGAACTTCCTATCGCTTTTTCATTTATCATCAAAGTATTGTCTAAAGTTATAAGAAATTCTTTAGAGCGTTCATGTCTTTCTCTTGAAATTCAAAATGATCTTTATAATCTCGTGGCTTCACATTTACGAAAATATTGTTTGTCAGTAATTCGTAGAAATAAATACAACGGTATGTTTCATTTTTCGATTGAATAATTGGCACAAGAAATTTGATTTGTTGACACTAACTTTGCGACAAGACAAATATGAGTTATTAAATTGATACAGATAAAGAAAATAGATACTGCCAATATCGAAAAAAAGAACCACTTTTAGAACAAGGCGGAATCTTTTATCATTTACCAATCGAGTGTAGAAATGTCTTCGGGACACAGAAATGACTTTTAGAGAAGCAGCTGTTAATCATTATTGTTTTGCAAGAGAAAATGATAGAATTACATGAATAGTGCCGTCAAGAAGCACTTCAATTGTACAAAAATCGATTTGAAACATGTGAATTGACCATTGAAAACAGAAAAAGATGTAAACAAGATACACTGATGCTGAATCGACTGCTGGACAGGAAATTTGTTGCATCATTAAAAATGATTTTGATTGCTCGATTGCAGATAGAAACAGAAGTTTGTCTCAATTCAGTCAGTCAGTTAAGTGCCATACGTGATACACACTTGGGCGATCATGTATCTTTCGAGAGATGACTGATTGGGTAGAAGATTTTCCCGCAGTAGGTTGCCATTACTTTTATGTCCAACCAAGGCTATAGCACCCAATATGTCCTGCTATTTTACCCATACCTGAAGGAAGAACAGAGGGATTTATGCCTAAGTAAATGCAACTGATACAACAGGAATTATAACTTGTCTTTGATTTCAAATTACAAGCGCCACAACGCATCTCAATTACAAGATTATATTTATGCTTTGGATTTTCTCTAGATATGCTTTGATTTGCTTTGGAAATCTTGTTTCTAGAGATTTCCAAAGCAGAAAATTGCAATGTTCTAGCTTAGTAAATAGCGATCCAGTTAATATTGATGAACGAGTATCATGCAGAAAACTTAAAGATTAGAAGACAGAAGAAAAAAGAAAGAGTGGATAGATTTTCCTGAACCACAAGTTCCATCTGATTTTTTAATATTTATAACTTCATGTGATGAAGATGTTTTCTCAAATTTAAGCAATATTTCTGTTTCATATTTATATTGAAAACAGAAATATAGGTTGGTCCAACGAGAGAAGTTAGTGTAGGTGAAAAAAGTGAGAAGCCGCGAACGTTTTGTTTAAAGTGTAGTCACTAAAAAGTCGAATTGCACAGACAAAAACTGGATCAAAATCGCTGAAAACAATTTTGAAGGAAAAAGACAAAATCGCATGTCAGTGTAGAAAAGATTTTTCTGGCCAATGAAGATTGAGTGATTCTTCAAAACTAAAAAAATTAACAAGCCGATGTGAAAATAGCCAACAAACGAACACGCACACATATGAACTTTCAGATCAGACCACTTATCGATATATAGACAGTGTTTTTGGCCGTCAGAAAAACAAACGGATTTCGATATGTATGATCACAAATTTATTCGCCTGAAGAGAGTCAACTTTGGACTCGAAATACGTGTAGCTACACAAATACCATTATGGACACTTAATGTATTATACAAAAGGCAAGTAATATTAATAATAATTAATAATAACAATAAATCTTGGCGAGGTTCTTCCTTTAAGACATTATCGGAATAAATGGCACCAACATGTAACAAATTTAGTCCGATGAAGTCCTAAAGGTCGAAACGCGTCACAAGAAAACTTTTTACATTTTGTCATACCTTTTCCCCAATAATTTGTTCACTATTATTATTATTATTATTAACTTCACCTTTGTGAAAATGACATAAAGAAGAAGTCTTTAGTTGTAAATCGAAATAACAAATCGTTGTTATATGACCAATACATTTGGGTACGGTAGAGTCGATTTGAACTTCAAGGCATCTTTAATTAATTTGATTTAAAAATCCCTTTAATTAAAAGCTCTTTGGAAACTGGGATGCGACATTTTGATTAAACCTTCAGTAGTTGTGAAATCAAAGTAGTATCAGTAATTGAAACGACACTAGAAAAGTCAATGCGAAGCGCAAATATCTGTATTCTTAGTTTTATTAGCTTATTGTGTTTCAACATTTTTCTTACACATTTATACAGACAGACAGGCATAGACACACAAGAGCGCAGACAGAATTTTCGTTTTTTTTTTTTCTTTTTCTTTTTTTTGCCATCTGACAAGAGAATTAAAAGATTTCGGTGAAAGAGATTGATTCGTACGAATAAGGCATCAGATTCTGAAAAAAGAAACCAACAGAATTAATCTATCAACAGCAAAATGGCATTTTCTTGGTCAATTGACGGCTGTCTTTTCCAGGCTCTGCTGCGATCGAATACGTCTGAAAATCGGTTAACAAGAAACACGCCATTTTGCGTTAAATTTCACAAAGAAAATAAAAAATCAGCAATTTTGAAGAAAATAGAAGAAATTAAGCCATTTCTAAAATCTTTATTTTGATTTCTACAAAGAAAGTAAACTATATTTTTAAATGAAAAAGAGCTCATCGAAAGATTTCAGGAAAACACGAAGCGTAACATAGTCTAGCATAAAACAAAATGGCTGGAAGAAAATGAGTAGGAAGATTGTGTCGCACCAAATTGCCGACTTATTTGCTATAAAAATCCGCATTCAATATTTTGATATTTTGCTCAAGAACAAGGGGAAATCGGGTGTAAGTATAATGGTTGGCCAATTTACTAAAATTAGCTTACTTTAGCGCGAGGTTAAATGATGGAAATTATATATAGGAAAATTATGTTGCCCGAGAATTTCATGTGGGAAATGCCAATTTTATAAGCTTAACTTTGTACTGTACAAGACTAAATGAAGGTTAAATGGGATTAAACACCAAGAATTAAGTAAGAAATTGTTGTATATCACCGCTGGGAAATATGAGGCTGTGTCAATCAGCAAAGAAGGTAATGAACTTTGCCATTCAATATGTTCGGTTGTTTTATGTTTTACTTTGAAAATTTTTTTTAACTATAAGATTTTGGTATAGATGATATTTTACTGGAAATGGAAAGCGCTTCATTTTTGTTTCATGTATGAGGAGGTGCGGAAACATCGGTCTGACCCATTTCCCAAAATTTAACCAAATGATTTCTTTTTTCAGGTAACGGCTTTTTGGTCGAGCCAAAACATTTTCAGAGGCCCTTATATATAACTTCGGTTTTATAAATGCCACTCTGATGAGAAAAGAACATAATTCATTAGGCTGTAAATACTGAGAGGGAATTTTGATAAATATTTTGTTATCTATAAACACACGTCACGCACACTTTATCACCAACTTGATTAAAACCCATACTTAAAGAATCTAAGATGTATCTACATATAACCACAACCGGTTTAACTTATTTCGTCCTGATGCAAAAAATCTTCAAATCAACATTCGGGCAACACCAAGCATGGATAAACACGTCTACTAGACGCACACATTCACACAAACGAATAAACATTCTAGAATTAGGATACATATAAACACCATGAATTATACACACGAACGCTTTTTATCAGGACAGATGCAATGAAAAACAAATGAAATTAAAATTGGAGAATTTGTTTTCTCCTCATCTCCGCCATATTTCATTTTATGATTAACCTTTAGTAAAGATGAAACATGCTAAATATATAAATGTTTTCTATTCTTAGCATTCTGTCGGACTGCGATCCATACCTGATCCCAATTTCTATAATGGAAGAACAAATATAATTACAAGCACTATATTGTAACAAAGTTGTGGAACTCGTAGGTTTTTTTTACTCGCTGTTCATGCATTTACTTTTATAAAGAGTGCTCGATACAACGTAGAGCGTTATATTGTAATGGTTGTTACAATGGTTTATAAATTCATAGTATCACTACACAAAAATTTTCGCGTTTTGAAGCTGCTTTGTGCGCTTGAAGCGCTTGAAGCGCACAAAGCAGCTTCGAAACGCGAAAATTTTTGTGTAGTGATACTATGAATTTATAAACCATTATGTGTGTTGTGGTGTAATGGAAATCGCCTAGGAATGGGAAATTGGTAGAGCTGAGTTCGAATTCCAGTTGAATTCGTCACATTCACTTATGCGCAAATGCCGTTGAGAAAGGTATTGACCTATCTCTTTTCCCTCAAGATATGGGTTGAACAGCAGGAAAATTTGGGTTCTATAGCCTTGGTTGGCAACCAGTTTACCGCAGAAAGGAATGACAACCTACTGCGAGAAAATCTTCAGCCTAGTCATTCATGGATCGAAAGAGACATGATCGCCCAATATTTGTGCGTAAGTGAATAAAACGAATTCAAACAACATTTACAAATTATAAAGAAAGATTACAATTAAGACCATTTACTTTGTTCTAATTGAAGATAAAGAAATAATAAGGATAAAAAATAAAATAAAATAAGAACGGTAATTTTAAGTTAAATTTTGCTAGCCTTCCTCTTTGCAAAATTTTGAATTCCAAAGCGATCAAACTAAATGACTACCGGAAAAATAGCAACGGGGCAATCCACCACTCCTGTCTTCTCTTAGTCAGCCAATACTTCTAGTTAAATCTTCAGCGTCTAAATAACAGGAAACATCAAAATATAACGATTCTTATAAAATCTTAAAAAGTGTAACTGGAAAACAAAGAAAAAATCGCAACTTCTTGCATGCCGTTATGCAACATCAGAAATTCACTTTTTTAATAAATCTCTACTTGCGTGTGGATTTATTTGTCTAAATCATTGCTGCTTGGCAGTCTGTTTGTGTGTTTTCTTTCATTTTTGTATTTGTCTTCTGCGCTGATTACGTAATGAAGTTGACGGTAACGTGACGCTAATATGCTTACCATTCCAAATCGTATGCTATCGCATAATTCTCCGCCCCGAAACTTTCAACTGAGTAACCGATAGTGTCAATCCACGCATGCTTCCAGCGTCCATTAATAATGACACAACACTGAATCTACCGAATCAATAAACAACATTTAATGTTGTTTACTGACGCCTTAAGAACTTAATCGATTCTGCGGCAGATTTGGTTAAGTTGTTTGAATCTGCGAGAAACTTTTCATTTGTGAATTTGGATTCTTTTAAAAGTTTGTTTCACTATTGTAAACGATTTTTACATAAAATCGAAAGAAATACTTACTGATTTTAATTTTACGTTTTTAGAAATGGAAGAAAATTCAGTTTGATCAGTTGGTGATATTAATTTTGATTAATTAAATAAGATTAAGAAGTGAAGATTAGAAAGATTTTTTTCGATAATCTTCACGCCTCCATACAGAGTCTAACTAATATTTTTAAATGATTTCTATAAGTAAAAGTGAATTAACAATCTCTGCGAACGAAGTTCTTTGCCTTTTAACCATGAAAATACAGTTTTTTTTAATCTTTTGATTTTTGAGATTCGTCTATCTATAAAAATGTTAAAAATAAAATTTAAAATAGAAAAAAATCTAAAATGACAAGGGAATTATTTGGGGAACTTTTAGAATTTTTTTTAGTCTTTTTGTTTCTTAGTTAGTCATATTATTTGGAGAGAATATAGGCATTCCTTGACTTAGAAATATTCTAAAGCACTCAATATGGTAACCCGTATCTCTTGTCGTTGTCTTGTCAGTCATTCTTACTTATTACAGGTCCCATGTATATTGGAGAAGAAATGGGCATCGCCAAGTAACTTCGAATCGCTCTGGATTTTCCATGAAGATTTCAATATAGCATTCATACGTTCACTACACACAGTAAGTATTTCCTGTTACCTGACTCACATAATTGAGAAAACAGCTAAGTAATACCCACTTAGCCTAGAAATGATAGACCTGACAACCCAACCATCTCGTAGATCATAAGATCAAGCAACCCTAACAGGAAGAGAGTTGATTCTGTCTCATGGAAATAAAGAGGACGACGGTGGAATTGATTTTTCTGTTATCACGCTTAAAAGAAACTCATTGAATAAAATCCGTACTAGTGTGATCTTATTAGAATGTTAGAATGTGTTTTCTGCTCGTAATGATATTCTGTGAGCTAGCTTTCATAATTAAGAACAGGCCGCAAGAAATATTACCAATACAGTCTAATGAGCGTTCTTCCTTTTCACTTAGAGAATCATTTCACTATTCAATAATGGCACCAGAACTTTTTTGCTTTTTATATATTTTTCCCTTCAAGAAACAAATATTTTCACCTTGATTAAAATGGATTCATTTTTTAAGTAATTTCCAATATTAACAAAATCCAAGAGCCCCCCACGTCATTACAATTCCAGTTCGCACTTTAAAGTCATTAACATTAATTCTTTGTGAAAGTAAAAATCCCGCCTACTGATGGCACGATTTACAATTGGTGTCAAAAAAAGTTAGTGCAAAGCTTTTGTGCAACGTCGCATCTGCTTGTCGTTAATAAATAATTTATTTTATTGAGTTTTTGCGCAGCTGACAAGACCTTCAGTATTTTAAAAAAGTAGGGAAAGAGTTCAACAAAACAAAAAGAAATAACTGAAATGACTGTTTTTAATCGGCCTTTCTGAAAAGACGCTGCGACGGTCAGCCTCATTATGCCCGTCAATTTATGCTTGTTTAATCCTTTAGAAACAAAGTTTCCTTTTAATGGAATTAATTCAAAATATTTTCAGGAAAGAATTTCTTCAAAATAAACTATAGGAAAGAGCTGTTTTTTTTTTGTTTGTTTTTTTTTTTCAACCTTCACTTTTAAAGAAAGCTCAATATCTTATTTTTAGAATAAAGAAGAATATATTATTTATTTGTTCGCCTTTTCTACAGAGCATAAAAACAAACTTAATCGCGAGGATATAAGAAAGGATTCTGAACCGAGGTTTCTACAAAAAATATACCAATGCCAAGATTTTCCCCGTTATCCAGAAGCTGAGAAAGTTTCAATTTCAACGTTTCTCCAGACAGCATAGATTCCGTGAACAATATAAGTTACACTATATCAAATATCCAAAATTCGTTACCTGTCACTGAAACCTCAAAATTTCATATTTTATTCTGAAAATTTAAATGTATACCCGTGGAAAGATATAATTTGAAATAGATTCAATTCTTTTTTAAGGTTGATTTCATTTTTAAAAGTTGAAGTTTATTGCTTCGATGATTATGTTTACTGAACTTCTGAAAGCTAATTTGTTTATATTTACATTAACCAAATAATATATTTTTATGAAACTAACTTATTTTTATTTACACTCATTATTCATTTACAACTTGCTCTCTAAGTAATTGAAAGAGAAATTTTAAAAATTCCTACGTGATGCGTTTTGTTCTTCGAAACGACTTCATCAGATTAATAATGTTCATATAGATGGAATTGATAATGTAGGAGAGGGAAAGAAATGCGCAGAACATATAGTGACTCTTAAATTTCAATTTTATATTTATGGTGTTTAGTGTGTGTATACTGGGATACATGAGGCGCTTATCGCCCTTTGCTCGAGTTAAGTCACATGACAGCCGTTTTGTGATGTCACTCCAGATAGTGACTGAAACGCTAATCATTAAACAGTTCGTGAACAACAACCAAACTAGAAGGTTGTCTTCTTTTTGCCTGGGCCTTGGCCCATGCTGAGGCAAAAATCCACTTACACCAGCAGCTTGCAGGGACATAGATAAGTCCTGCTGCGCCCCACTGGGACAATCAGCTTACAAGCACATGGCCACATCATGCTGGGAGATAGATAAATAGTTACAGCCTATAGATGCCATCCCGCTCTGACATAAGATGAGTCTGGTCCCCTTAAATCTGAAGTCATAATAGTGGCTTCTCTAGATCCGAAGTATCTTCAACTACGTGTAAGGCTTTTCTTTTTGTTACTCCTTATACTTTGCTTTGCGTTAGATATATGTGATATGTATATCTCCACGTGTGGACACTTGTATATATACGTATAATTTGTGTATGTCATAGTATGTAAAAGTCTCTCTGAGAACAGCGTTCTTCAATTCGTTTCCCTTTCAGCTATTCCATCCATCCAGTTTGGGCGTTGCTATATTGCCGATATGACAATGCCCGTTAAAGTTTGGGGCGAATAAAATCCTTCCACCAAGCCTTCTCGTTACGTGTAGAAGGCCTCATTCAGCTTTCTACCGCTTTTGATTGTTTTTTGTTTTGTTTATTTTATCGTTATTGTTTTGAAAGTTGCTCCCTTGCAAGGTTTAGTAATAATCTGTGGTACATTTTCTCAGTTTTATTTTTATTGATAAAATTGAAACACACATATGATAGAATAAGTAAAGAACAGATAAAAAAAAGTATCTTTAATCTAACATGTTTCATTTTATTAAGTTTCTTCAGAGATTTATTGACAAGACACTATTTAGCCAATTTTTCTTTTTAAGAAAGAGAAAGTATATTAGAATAATGATTAGGTTTTGATTTCATTAGTTAGATACGCAAAAAAGTAAAGCAATAAATGTTCATTTTAAATGTAGGAAACTAATGCCTGTTTATATGTATGTGTGCCACGTGTAATAAAAGCAATAGATGTTTAGTTTAAATGTAAAAGTTTATAAATGTCTGTTTAAAAGTATGTGTGCGAAATAATGCACGTGTCAAGTGTATTTAAATGATGGACGATTTTTAAAATTATGTGTATAAGAAAATCATGGGTGGTTAAATGTATTTATAAGTCGGTGACGTTAGTATGTGTGTGAATGATAACACGAAATACATTTACGTTCAGAATTGTAGCAAAATAAAGTGCAAAATTATTAAACGAACATTTTTATCAATAAATAAATAAATTTTGAAAGTAATAGGTTATTTACGTATTTGTCTATGCTTCTGAGATGTGGTAACATTTACACTACTTACATTGTTCGGACTATTGTCCTCATCTTTATTGCAATTTGTACGAAGTTTCGGCCGTTGTATGCTCTAGCCTTCTTCAGAAGCGGCTTTGCACAAGAGAATGAGATACCCCAGTGATCTGAATAAAGGGTTTGGTTCGAAATTCCTAGCATCTGAAGAAGGCCGGAGTGCATAATTACACTCCGGCCTTCTTCGGATGCTAGGCCGAAACGTCGTAAAAATGAGAACGAAGATGAAGACAATAGTCCGAACAATGTAGTGTAAATACTACGTCATCTCAGAAATATATATATATATATATATATATACGTTTTTATTACTACTACTACTCTACTACTACGACTTTAAACTTTATTCATGGTGGATACCCATATTTGAGTAGAATGACTTGTTTGTTTGTTCGTTGTTTATTTTGGGGGGGGTGTCTTTTTTTAACTGTTTATTTTGTCTACCGCTCTGTGTATTCGAGAAAAAATTATAAAAGACATGCGCTCTCCGGCTAGATTTGAATCCGCGTTCTCCTCCGTAGCACGCCGGATGAGACGGTGTGTTTCTACGAAAAAGGAGACTTTAAATACATAAACAATATTAGCATCTACCAGACAAGCCCCAGGTAAACTTTATACATAATACTAGATAATCAGAATACTTAAGTGCCTGCAGTAGGTGATTTGGCTTCATATATAGATATTTATGATATTCATGCATATATTAATACTTTAAAAAGTAGGAAATGATGAAATCACACAAAGATAGAGAATTGAAGAAAACCATTTCTCAGGGACTTATTTTAAAATATGCTTATCAAGAAGTGGAATCTACGATGGAAATAGTAGATACTTGAATTTCACCTAAAGACAAGGTTATTTTCGTTAAAATGTCTAAGCACCTTTAAAGTTAGTGTTGCAAAATATCAATACAAAATTGACTTTGAGGAACAAACAAAAATGAAGACGATTTTTTTAAATAAATGATCGAAAAGAATATAGTTCATAAGAACCGCTGTGTTTTATTTAAAACTTTGAGATGGTTTATTATTATTATTTAAGCAGTATGTTTGATTTCTGTTCTACACACGTTTTCTTCCGGGTTCCAATCAGAGATCTAAGGTCAAATATAGCTTATATATATTTTTTCACTAATAATAATAATAATTATAATAGAAAAATATTATTATTATTAATTATTATTATTATTATGATTATTATGGAATTAAACTTTTGGTCGTATTCACTGTCATTGTCAGTTTTTTTATCCAAGGTGTTATTGTATAAGACAACAAAAATGAAGATAATCTTCATTGTTTTTTATACTTTGACATGAGCTGTTGTTCTTATCGAACGAATATTTTGAACTGTCTTAGTCTTCGTTAGTGTTTTTTTTTCTTCTGACACATTGAGATGAGCTTTTGTCGATATCCAATGAATGTTTTGGGCTATCGTTTTCAATGTCATTGTTGTTTTAAGACTTTCATATATTATAACTTTTTGAATTTTTAAAAACCCTATTCTCCTTTTCCTCTGTGGAAAATGAAGTTTTGCTTTTCATTTGACATAAAGGTTTCGCTATCTATTAAATGTTTTGTTAAAAGTTTAAAAATTGATTTTACCTTGCTTCACAATATAAATTTTTGAACTAGTAAAATCATTTGATTCGACATTCATCGATTTCTCTCGCAAACTATATCAACATACTTTTCTCTAGAGCGGCTCCAAAAACGTTTCGGTAATAACCAAGTTTATTATCAGCTTTTCGTTGTCCAAGTTTTTATAGATAAATTCTCTAAAATAAATCATTTAAAAAAGGAAAGCAAATACAGTAGAATAAGTTTTTATTCCACGAAATGAACGCATTCTGGAAAAAACGTTCCACGTAATATAGCCTAAATTTGTTTATATTGATTACAAGGGGTGCTGAAAAGTTCTCGATATATATGAAAAATTGACTAATTACTAAATCCTCTACAGCAAATTTACATCTGAGATTATAAATCATATCTCATTTTCTCACAGTACTAATGCAATGTGAGATTATTAAAAAGATAATAGCAATAAAAATAAAATCTATAAAAAGCTAAATGCGATAGACAAATTTAAATATCTAGATAGGTTAGATGTCATAATTTAAATTTAAAGGCTGAGCGTCTCTGTATCTTTAAGGTCTTGATATAAACTGTTATCGGTGTGTATTGTATTTCTCTTGCCACCTTCCCCTTTTTTATATTTATAGCTAATCTCATCGATAATAGCCGGATGTTCCTTTCCAGAACATAACGCGTTACGAAAGGTTTTTATTCATTTTGACATTCACATATTTACTATTAGTGATATATATATATATATATATATATATATATATATATATATATATATATATATATATATATATTCCTCACAGGTAACACGACTCATTGCGGTAACCACATATTTTTATTATTCATCTCAGGGTTCTCGAGAGACTCCAGAGAAGAATCTGTAACATGATCGGTCCCGACCTGGCAGCTCGACTCCTGCCGCTTCCCTGTGTCTATTCTACAAATATTTTCATGGTTCCTGCTCCGACGAGTTTAGTTCACTGATGCCTCCTGCCTCAAGAATTTACGCGAGAAACCAGACTGGCAACAAGTTCCCATCCTTTTACAGTTGAATCAACTAAATGAAGCCGCCACTTGTACTCCAGCAGCTTTCTTTCTCACACTTCCCGCCTATGGAACTCCTTTCCGTATAATTGCTTCCCTGACGGCTACAATCTCCAAGAATTTAAATGCAATGTCAACTCCAGACATTGCTCGTCCTTTCCCCAATCACCTCGTGTATCTTGTTCTTTTCCTTTTTCATTCTACCCACGCAACTGTCTTCACCCTGGTATTCCCATCCTTCAGTACCGCCTTGCTTTGAGTGAAACGATAAAAAAATTACGTACCGCTCAGTCTATATTCAGCACCTGAAGATTGCGATGGTCATGAAACTCCGAGTCGTGCTGCAGGTGATGGATAACATGTATATTTATCAATATATACTTAATAGCACTGTTTTATTAACATCAGCGCTATATACATACGTGTGTGTGTGTGTGTGTGTGTGTGTGTGTGTGTGTGTGTGTGTGTGTGTGTGTGTGTGTGTGTGTGTGTGTGTGTTTTAAGCCTTTCTTGCACGTTCGAAATTTTGGTTCAAAATCTTGTTTTTCTTGCATCAGCAGGTGGGCCGAATAATAGTTAATAATTGGTATCGGCCATTTTAGCGTCTTTCTGCATTAAAAAACACAGATTTGGAAATAAAATGAAATTTGCAAAAATGAAATAATCGTTAGATTTTAATGAAACATTCAGGGGTTAATTACAAATGAATAAGATTATTTTTGAATTTGCTTTTTTAAAAAATCTTGTTAAAAATGGATATTTTTTACATCTGTTACAACCCCCCACCACACACACACTCACACACACACACACACACACACACACACACACACACACACACACACACACACACATACACTTTTACGAAATTTCCAGAAATTAAATTTCAGCTCTTAATATTTATGAGTTAAATTACCTTTTTTTTTTTTTTTTTGAAAATAGAACCACCACTTACGGAAAATCTGCTCTGAGTCGTAAAATAAAAAAAAGGTAATAAAACTTAGACATTATTTATGAGAAACATTTTCATTGTTTTTATAAATAAGATATATTAAGGACACTATTCTCTTAAGAAAAAATATTTTTCGATGAACAATAAATTTTTACAACAATTGTTTTCATTTTCTTATTTTAATTGGAAAAATTTATTAAATTTTACATCTTTCAAAATTCTATATTAATAATGGCTAGGAGGATGTTTTATAGTTTGCATGGTATATTTTTTCATCATATCTCTTTCTTGGAGGCCTTTTGACATAATGCTGCGATGTGAATACATCAGAAAACATAATGTTTCTCTATTGATTTACTGTCCAGTGTTCATGCTTTTTGACAAACGCCAGGAAGTTCTTTTTCATTTCCACAGCCAATCTTGGTTTTCGGGTAGGTTTGCGGAATCTTAGTTGAAATTGACCAAACTGTAAGAAACGGTCCTTAAGAATCACATCTGCACTCTTGAGAAGCAGAACAGATTGCACTTTTTTGCATGTACTCATCAGAAATTTTGTAACGATAGATTTGATGATACGATCATTTGTAGAGTTTTTCCTGGGATGTCTGCGTTCCAGAATAAAATATATCAGCTTTGTACTTGGCAAACGCATTATGAACTGCATTCTATGGTCTGAATACTTCTCCCTATTTGGGCCTTTTGAATGTCAGAAAGTAACGATTTTTGTATATTTTTGATGTATAAAATCTTGCTGAAAAATATTTAGAACAACTTTACAGATTTCAAAGTAGCCAAAATCCTGTGTTACAGTGTTTGGAATTAATGCAATATCGCTTGTAACTGTTTAGGTATATGGTGTCAACTAAAGGGTACAAAACAGACTCAAAGCAACATAAGGTTAACCGGTCAATGACACGTTTACACAAACCAAAGGATTCAACCCATGCCACGTAAACACACTCTACACCATTACAGAAACAGCACCAGTCTACACGGTGCTTCGCTGTTAACTGGAGTTCATGGTCACATGGTATCAGCGCCACACCAACACCCTACTATTAGCCCAAAACAACTAAAGAATGTAACCAAGTCCCACATTACTAGCCTGTCAGGATCCAAATTCCACCATCTGAAGCTGTGTGTCTGATGTTGTGGAGTTAACAATACTCTGGTGGGTATTCTATTCCCATACTCCATGAAAGCTAAAGAATGTTGGTATGTGGTGCATTGAATATTAATGGAATTTCAGCTAGTGTCGCCTGCCTGTAGGAAGAGACAATTCTGGCTAGATCGGCTCGGAACTAGAAATCGGCAAGCTGAGTTCGAATTCCAGTTGAAAAGGTATTAATCTGTCGTTTCTTCCTCTAGCTATGGGTTATATAGCAGGATAGATTGCCTTGGTTGGCAACCAGTCTACCGCAGAAAGTCATTGGCAGCCAATGCGGGAAAATCTTCTGCCCAGTCAGTCATGTCTCTTTCGAGACATGATCGCCCAAGCGCGTATCACGTATGGCACTTAACTAACTAGCTGACACTGCCTTTCATCAGGTGTCACTATCAGACACATGTTACCGTGGATCGAGAGATGTCAAATAGCGCCACAATTTCAGAAACAGAATATCCCAAACTGACACCTACGATTATGCCACCTTCTATATATATATGTGTGTGTGTGTGTGTGTGTGTGTGCGTGTGTGTGTGTGTGTGTAAGAGAGAGAGAGAGAGAAAGAGAGAGAGAGAGTATGAGAAGATATAGATTATTATAAATGTGTATTGTATGTGTTTCACTCCAGATCATATCAGAAGAGACTTTAAATTCAGTACCCTTCAGAAAAGCCAGGTTCAGGATTGACTTGACGGATGAACTCTTAATACTTGTAATTCACCTGATGACCGTGGTTTTTAGAACATATGGAATATGCACGCGTGGAAAAGTTATGACAGACAGATATATGAATACCCACTCCAGAAGGCACCTAAACGAGAATGTAGGGTTCATACTTGGAGATGGTCTATGAATTCCCAAACCACATACCTACTGACCGACTGTGATTGACGAAATTCGGAGGCGAATAAAATGCAATGTTAAATTGTGACTTCTCTTTCATTACGATATCCATGGTTCAACCAGGATAACTTTCCTCACTCTCGTCTTCACGAGCATGCAAGTAATGGTGATTTCTATTTAGGCGTTTTCGATTCTGGCTTTGCTATGTCACTGAGGCAGTAAACTGTTAGCTTCGAGTTTTGTAGAAGCTACAAGTATAAGGTACCCAATGAGGATTGAATTTATTACACCAGTAATGTTCTACGAGAGAAGTACGCAAAACACTAATACAAAAGGCATATATATATATATATATATATATATATATATATATATATATATATATATATAAACATCGATTAGGCTGCTATCTAGGATTTTTGCGATGGTTTATTGCGAAAAACTGATTTTTAACTGTGTTCACTGTTTAGTTTTTAAAAATGATTTCAGAAAACATTTGTGCACATTTTGCTTGCTCTCTCTCACTCTCTCTCGTACACACACACACACACACACACACACACACACACACATATATATATATATATATATATATATATATATGTCGCATCTAAGTAGCAAATGTTCAGTAAAACATTATTAAATATAAAAGTAAAAGATTACCAATTCATGATAGATAGATATATACTTAATGCACTAAATTTAATGTATAAGTCTACAAATGGTTACTAATTTTGTGATAGGCATAATTCTCCCTTACCTTTCAACCGAAATATATATCGTATATATAATAATACACGTCACGATGTCTCATTCTCGTGCCGTGGGCGCCTCACAAGGCCAGATTTGATAATGGACCAGAAAGATTGCAAAAATTACGCTTTCGCAATTTTTCCCTTTATATAAAAACACAAGTTAAAATTTCATAAATGTTTGTCGCAAAAATTCCTATTACTAGAGTATTTTAAAATATTTTCATATAGTGATAATGCTTTTCTTAAAAAGGTCGAACGACTAATAGCAAACACAAACACACAGCATATACACGCACGCGCGCATACATATATACATATTTATTGCTATAAACATCACATCACATATATTCAGCCTTCAGTTTATTTTATATTTTAAGCTTTCTGCATTTTTTAAGCTTTAGTTTATACTTTTTCTATATATATATATATATATTTGAATTTATGAACTGAAAACAGGACAAGATGAATAGAATAAGTAATGAATTGGTTGGAAAAGTGTCTAATCTAACATTTCACTTTAATAAAATTCTTTAATAAGATCGTGTAAATATTGCGTACAGATATTAAACGGGCTGTCACAGTATTGACCTCAATGTAGACTTTTATATACATATAGATATTTACCTTGTCTCCCCACTGAGACTTGATGTAAGACAAAGTCGAGTTTAATATGGGAAATCCAAGCGCGTACGCTCGGGCCAGAGTTCAAAACTTGCCCAGCCCCGGCAACCGTTGGTTGCATTGGCCTCGGTGGCGACCACCGGTCCACTTCTCTAGTGCAATGGGGTGGTGCAGTCTCAAGAATCTGTTTCCCTGGACCGCGGACCTCTCAGTCTTTTATTTTTCTCAGCAGCGATTGCCTTTTCATTTTTTTTGTTTTTTTTTTGTTGCTGTATTCGCACTGGAAGTAACAGTATTTATTTTGTTGCAGAAAGAATTAATTAGGAGGTCCCAAAGATCAAATAATGCAATCCAATCTGTTCCAAATAAATTAACTGTATTTCTTTAATACAAACATCTCTGTTCTTTTTTGTTGTTGTTGTTGTTTTTTGTTTTGTTTTGTTTTTTTTGTTTTTTTCAGTTTTGCCAGCAAAAGATATGTTACAGGTGAAGTCACACATAAATTTCAATTTCTTTCCTGAAACTCCATGAGCAACTTTTTAGAAGTTAATAAACTGGGTTTTAGCCATTTTTCTCCATGTCTGTTCATTTATGATGGTAATATCAGATCCTGTATCTCGTAGGTTTATTTTTAGATTATTAACTTTCACAAAAACAAATTTTCGTTTTTAAGATGTTTCTAACTCAGTTAAAGACACGTTTGAATTATTGTTAATTTTTTCTTTATACTTGCATTTATCATGTTCACATACGTTTTATTTTTCTTCCATTTTTGTATTTACAAAGTAAAGTACTAAACATTGCCACCATGTATTGAATAATGAACTCCTATCACCGAAAATTTTCGGTAGTATTACTACAGGTTTATCAAAATATATCTCACCCTTTTTTTTCCCAAAATAAAATTTACATACAGCAACCAAAAAAAAAAAAAAATTAAAAAGGCAATCGCTGCTGAGAAAAATAAAAGACTGAGAGGTCCGCGGTCCAGGGGAACATATGTTCAGCAGAGGACAATTTTCTTAAATAAATGTGATGTTTTCTTCCGTAGTTTTATTAAATAATAATTAAAAAAAACTTCTGTTGTTGTAATTGTAATTGCTGTGCATGTTGTTGTTTTTACTACTACAATTGTTGTTCTTGTTGTTACTTTTCTGGCGCCAACATTTAAATCATGATAGATTTTAATTCTTTATTTTCCTGTAATCCGCTGAATATTTCGGAGATTAATCTAAACTTATTTATAAATAAAACTTTGTGTGTGTGTGTGTGTGTGTGTGTGTGTGTGTGTGTGTGTGTGTGTGTGTGTGTGTGTCCGTTACCTATAGACTACGAAACGGCTGAACCGATTTTCTTGAAAATTTACACAGTTGTACTATAAGCGTCTGCGAATGTTCTTAGCTAGGTTTTATTCCGAGGTACCCCCGATAAATATCGAAAATCGATAATCGAAAAAATCGGATAATAGAAGGAGTGGTCCAATTTTGATCCAATTTGATACACTCATAGACAAAGACATAAGAAACGATATTTAGAAGTTTCATGGTTGCAGTTCTTACAATAGTGCAGAAAATCGATAATATATACGTATAGAAAAGGCAAGATGTTTGTGCGTGTGTGTCTGTTTATCTGCCTGTATGTCTGTATTTTTTCAGCCCTTTTATTTTAGCTTTTGCTTCAGGTTTGGCTCTAAGTAGATATAATTGTAGTTCTTAGTCTCAGCCATGATACCATTTACTCAGAGGACTTATTTAGCCTTCAAAATCCAGTTTACAATGAAAAAAACTTATTTGATATCAATACCAGGAAATCAAAATTTGACTTACATCCATTCATTTTTCTTTCAGTCTACGGTTTCGCTTTAACTGGAAACAACTATTGCTTTTTAGTCTTTCGTGCCAACGTCCAAAGAGTCTGAGCTCCAGGACCATGGATTAGTTTTTATGCTTTCATTACTCCCGAGCAACGCCAGGCTATACTGCTACTTTTTGAATAACTTCACCTGGTTGTGTCTCCGTATTCCTGCGAATATGATGTCTCTTTGGTGAAGTGGAAATATTAACTGAATATCCTATTACGACGTGTACAATACGTATTTTTTTGTTTCTTCGCGTAAGTTCAAAGGAATACTCGTCGCCACTTTTGTAAAGTTATATTAAACTAGAAATATCGCCTTCGAAGAATACGGTAAAATCTTTTTAAATTTTTTGCTTCGCCTACTTATTATATACCGTTTTTACAACAGCACGATTTCTCTAATTACATCAAAACGAGGTCGACTATGTTTGTTCTCTGATGATCTGTGTTCAAACTCAAATGTCGGCAGTGACACTTTATTCATTCATATATATATATATATATATATATATATATGCAGCATATCTTCACTCAAGCATGTTTAGTTGAATAATCTAGACATATGTCTATTTTTATCTTAATCCTTAGTAATTAACAGAGTGTTTACTTAAAGTAATTAAACTCATTAAAGAAGGCGCCGTAGTTTTTCTCATTTCTTTTTATTTCCAAGTACTTTCGGTTTCATCCAGATCATTTTCAGTGGCTAATTGCTAAGATTTTAAAATGAATATAGTTGATAGTTGTGAATTTTTTGTGCATGCGCATGAAACGCGCTTTGTTAATTAAAAAAAACTCAGTTATATATAGTTTAACTACAACTTTAAGAAATCAATCCGTGCATTCGAGAATCTACTGGCTTATATATCTACTCATAGATAGATAGATAGATAGATAGATAGATAGATAGATAGATAGACAGATAGATAGATACAGAAAACCTTCATAAGTGAGCACAAAAATAATCTAACTCGAATTCACATCTACGCTTACATATACAGATGATTATAGAGTCTCTTTATAATTTAAAAAATATTTTATGAAGGCAAGTGATGAGATATTTTAATCAGGTTTGCATTGTTTACTCAGTAGTTATCAAAGTTTTTTATTCCCATTAGATTTGTATATTTCACAGACCTTGCTAATGAAAGAGGTACTATTAAATGTAGGTAACACCACTCATTTTCAGTATGCAAGTTTTAATTGAATTTTTAGAAATAAAAAAGTACACTTGAAGCTTTAATTTTATTTTTTATTAAAATTTACATGATTAAAATTACTGATTCCAGTAAGCAAAATACTCTGGTGTATTTCAAATAGAAACTATATTGATTGGAATCTCAACATTTTTAGAGTTTTCAAAATTCAATATTTTTTGGTGCATTTTGACAACTTGACAAATTTGTAAGCTAAAGTAAATTTTCGGTTTTAAAAATGTTGTAAAAATAAAATATACATATGTGACACGTAATTTTTTGAAAATTAGCAAATTTAAAGTTAAATTAATCTGATTTACACGAGTATTACTTGTTTATAGCTTGAAATTTAGAATAAAAGTATTTATTAATCACGAAGGTGTGAAGTGATTGATGCGTAAAGTGATTGATGACAACCAAATGTGGTAAGTATGGTTTACCAGAATTGTCATAATTTTCCAATTCTTCTTCCTGTAAGAGGAAAAATCCATGAAACACTTTTTTAAAAGAAATTATGTATTTCATACTATTTTTAGTATTCATTGCCAAGTGAATAATTCTAAATGAAAATAGAATTTTTTTTTTTTTGGTTATTATTACTTTGCAAAATTTTACAAGGCAAGGAAGCAAAGATGAACTCGTCCGAATCACTAACTTTTCTTCATTCTTTCATTGATAAAACTGCAATATAGGGAATTATTAAATATTTATAAACTCATTTGATGCACATGTTACTGTGCAGTATTAACAAAAGAACCATTCTGTTTTCATTCACAATTATTCACTTGGCAATAAATACTAAAAAATAGTATGAAATACATTTTTTTAAAACACTGGGGTGGCCTAATTATTATGATCGGTAGTATATATATATATATATATATATATATATATATATATATAAGCAATTAAAAGCTTCTATAATTAAATAATGTCATAAAATAATTTTATTGCATTTTTTATTTTACTACTGGGAGCAGATTTTCCATATAACGGCCAACTGTTTGAAAATATAAATTAATAAATGATTTACGTTCCCCAAGGAGTCCTGCGTTTAACTAATAAAATAAATTTTCGATACAAAATTTAATTTCTTGAAATTTCATGAATTTAAGTGGAAGTGAGGGTTACAGATGTTAGAAAAATATTTTTATAAAGATTTTATAAAAATAATGATTTCAAAAATAATTTTATTCATGTGTATATAAGTCTTGAAAGTTTCATTAAAATATGACAATTATTTGATTTTTGAAATAATTTCCAAATAAATATATTTTCGACTATTTACATTATTCGGACTATTGTCCTCATCTTTGTTGCCATGTTTACGACGTTTCGGTCGTTGTACACTCCAGCCTTCTTCATGTGCTAGAAATTTCGAACTGAATCCTTTATTACGATTACTGGGGTATATCATTCTCATTCCTTGAGCAAAGCTACTTCTGGTAGCCATGAGTTATCTCCCTTTAAGTTAACTTTCTAAGTTATTTGTTTACCACTGCTGTAGCCTGGTATTGACACATGGCCCAGTGGATATAGACGTTGGTTAGTTTCAGTGACTTGACCCAAAGTGTTGTGAGTTCAGTAGCAGGTTACAGCAGTGGTGAACAAATAATTTAGAGAGTTAAGAGAGATAACTCATGGCTACCAGAAGTAGCTCCGCATGAGGGATGATATACCCCAGTGATCTTAATAAAGGGTTCGGTTCGAAATTCCGAGCAACTGAAGAAGGCCGGGGCGTACAACGGCCGAAACGTCGTAAATATGGCAACAAAGATAAGGACAATAGTCCGAATAATGTAAACAGTGCAAATACTACCTAATCTCAGACGTATAGACAAATAATTTGTTTTTCACCAGGGAAAATTTTACTTTTGTAATATTACATTATCCATAGTAAACGCTGGCAACGATTTGGTTACCACCTGATGAAAAAAAAGAAAAAAAAAGATTTTATACAAAAATTTTGAACATGTTAGAAAGGATTAAAAAAGGTTAAACATAATGAAAAATTCCTTGATCTTTTTTCTTAATAACGTAAACCTTTTGACGGAAACATTTTGTTTTTATTAAGTTTGGGACCTTTTTTTTCTTCATGCTATGCTTCTTTTTTTTTTTTTTTTTTCAGTGAATTAGTAGTGGTACCTAAATAAATGAACCCCTAAAAATGGCTACCTCTCAAGAAAAGGCAGAATATGTGTCATGGTTTATCGAAATAAAATCGGATAAGCAAACTCAACGAAACTACAGATCCACCGTCAAGTCCGTCAATTCGTGCATGGCACAAGAAATTTATGGAGACAGGGACATTATTGGATAAAGGGTGGAGTGGACGACCAATAACATCTGAGAAAAGCGAATAATAAACAAAGACTACAATACAATGATTTACTCCCCAGCCTATAGATCCGGACGATTTAAATGATTCGTTTTCAACAGAGAAACGCAATAGCCGTCTAGAATGAATGTTAAAATGTGAAAATGTGGCAGTTGGATAAACATGAATTTGTGTTAAGCTTGACGGATACGACTTTACAACTGTGGACAAATACGAGAAAATAAACTTTTTTTATAAAAAGCAAGAAAATGCACCGGTCACCGAGTCCAACCTGCTTAATCATGATCTGTGAAATATATCGACTAAGTGCTTACTTGGAAGATTAAGAACGAAAGTATTTTTATTCGGGTCGTTGCTTTAAAAAAATCATTGAGATAGATAGATAGATAGATAGATAGATAGATAGATAGATAGATAGATAGATAGATAGATAGATAGATAGATAGATTTTTCAGCACCTTTTGTAAATATAGTTTGAACTTTAACAATGATTCACAAATTCAATAACCAGATTTAAGTCAAATTGATAGATATGAATCGTCATGTGAACAATAAATAAAAACACTTTTTCGACAATCTTTGCTATTTCTACAGCTGGATTTTACAGATCGTAGCTGGGAACAGAATAAGCTGATATTGGTGATAGGTCATGTATATTCGGTTATCGTTGAAGTGTGCTCTGAATTTATGATATTTTCTGTTTTATATTTTAAAAATACAAAACTAAATATAGTAAAAGAAATGTATTTGTCTTGATCTAAAATCATTTGGAACCTCTGAACTATCAAAAGATTCACACTATAACCACCCAGAATTCTTTATCAATTAAATAACAGCTTCCTTTTCTGGTTAGAATGGTCGATAACAAACTTCACCTTCCCAGTGCTCAAAGTAAAACCATCACATGAAGTAGTCTTCATACTAAGCAATATATGCTGTTGGGTTAAAATTAACCCTATTAAAAAAAATTAACCCTAACAAAAATAAATAAATAAATAAATAAATAATAATAACAATTACCAAACTTATCCAGTCAGTTGACTGAATACAAAAAAAAAGTCCATTCCCCAGAACCTCAATGACTGGTGGTCAACAAACATTGGGTCGTAAGTAGCATATGTACCCAGGCATTAACTTGAGTAGTGGGAGGTGGGTATATGCCGGCTTCGTGAAGTGTAATAAATTTATATTATTCCAGTTTTATTAGCAATGCTTCATAACATTATTCAAACATTATTTTAATGTATGGTTAGGTCTTGAAGGCCATCACAATGCGTTTGGTAAAATAAAGCAAGGTAAAGAAAGTGTTGGGTATTACCTATTTATGCTGTCGTTAATTGTAGTGTGTGTGTGTGTGTGTGTGTGTGTGTGTGTGTGTGTGTGTGTGTGTGTGTGTGTGTGTGTGTGTGTTTATGGTATGTATATGTGTTGGCACCGTTTTACGATCTGATGATACGACACTACGCTTTACTCTCGCCTTGACCAAAAGTCTGCCGAGGCCGACAAAGCAAACCTCACTGCCGAGCTCGAAAAAGACCTCCAATCCGTGGTGGACTGGGGTAAGAAATGGCTCGTGAATTTTAATGCTTCTAAAACGAAGCCGCTATCTATTAGTCACCACAGACAGTCGCTCCTACTCCCCCATTGGCATGGATCAGTCTAATCCGCCTGAAAGTAAAACACTGCGCTTCCTCGGGTTAACTCTCACAACAGACCTCAAGTGGAATGACTATAGAGAATCCATAGCTAAATCCGCTACTAAGAAGGTCGGTTCTCTGTGCAGGGCTAGTAAGTTTGTCCTGACAGAAACAATCCTGCACATGTACAAATTTACCATATTGAATACTGCTGCTATATCTGGTCGGGTGCTCCTGCTATCCACCTAGGGGACCTTGATAAAATGCAACGGAGAATCTGTAATGTGATCGATCCCGACCTGGCAGCTCGGATACAGTCAATTTCCCACCGGCGCAATGTGGCTTCCCTGTGTCTCTTCTACATATACTTTCATGGCTTCTGCTCCGATGAACTTAACTCGCTGGTACCCCACCTACATGAATTTGCTCGAGCCCCAAGATTGGCAACTAGGTACCATCCTTTTACTGCGAAACCAATATATTGTAAACGCAAACTCTACTCCATCAGCTTCTTCTCTCGCACTTCCCACCTGTGGAATTCCCTTCCGTTTACTTGCTTTCACGACAGCTACAATCTTCAAGAATTCAAATGTAAAGTCAATAGTCATCTACTATCTCACTAACTTGCATCCTCTCTCTCTCTCTCTCTCTCTCTCTCTCTCTCTCTCATGTTTCTTTCTTCGTCCACTCAACTCTCAACAGTATTCTCATCCTTCTCCTACCCTCTTCCTAACACCCCCTGTAACCTGTTACTCTTTCTCGTAACTTACCTCCTATGTAATCCCCTGTTTAACAGTAGCAGTAAAATGCCTTGCTTGGGGCGACACGATTATAAAAAAAATTATGGTTCATATAAGTACGCGTTGACCATGATTTGGCATTTTTGCACCTCTGCCAGAGTGGTACGTTTTACGACTTGGTGTTCTATCTATCTGTTTTCATTAAGGGCACGTGTTTATTGCTACCTTTAGTTCGTTTTTTCTTCTTTTTTTAAAAATAGAAATGGTATCTATGAGGTTAATCTCTATTAATACAAATATTTGCAATTCCGCTTTACATTTACTCGTTGAGACTAAGTCAGATTCAGGATTAAATTTCAAAGGCACCAAATGCTTATCAAACTATAAACGTCTTACGGGTTCAGAACACTGAGTAATTCAGCACGGCAATTGCTTACAGTTAAGATTTGATTATCAATGTACATATATGAAAGCTTATATTGTGAGCTTGAGTCAATCAGTCGCCAGTGTAGCGAGTTATATCCTCACTTGATACTCTAAACTTTTGACCTTAAACTAAGTTTAATAGATACATATAAAAATACCTTGCTATGTCGTAATAATTCATATTGCATAACGTTGGCTTGTGTAGCGAGTTTGATCCTTATTATGTGAGAAGAGAAAACAACATACACAATATGAAGTGGCATCCAAAATTTCAGGACATTTGAATATTTAAAAATTGACTTACTTTTACATCTTGTAAGTCCATATAACGGCTTGCGAAGAGTATTACTCATAAAGGTTAGCAGTAATATTCTGTACTATACTCAAATTCTCAAACCAAATTTTTCTGTCTGCTATGTTTTTTGTTTTTTTTTACAGAAGGTAGAAATGGCTATTCTTATTGGAACTGTTTTTGCTTCCTTGGAAATATTTCACTCGGTATGTTTTCTAATCGTTGGCATGCAACAAAAATGTAGTCACCAACTCCTGTCAAATGAAGAAAATACTAGTAACAGAAGAACACAGAAAAGTTAGACGTCTGAAAGAACCGGTGCATATGCTAAGCGATGGGGACCTCCTTAGTAGGCCTAGCACATAAATAAATACAATGTGGGAGATAATAAAAGAGAAATATGCTTTAATTACAGTTAAATATGCTTTAACTGCACTTACAGTAGTAGAAAAGAGAAGCCTTTATGAATGCAGTCAATCTCAGCGGTAGGCAGACTGTGTTTAGGCTTTAAGTTCTACATTCGGGATTGTTCTACTAAAGTGTTGGCCAGTGAATTATGTGACATAATAATTCATTTCATGGACCGGGTCGTTCAGACTTACTCTCAGTAGAAACTAGGAAAGCAATCACTAAGCAGTAGCAAATAAAAACAAGACGAGACATTCCTAGACATGTGTAGCGGAATGAGAACAATCTGTACCCGGAGATTAAATAAAAGGTTCAGTTCAAAATTTCCTGAAGGTTACCAGAATCAGCAAACACTTGATGAAGGTCGGAGGGCATAAAAGCTAAATCGTTGTGACAAAAATAACGAAGTTATGAACAATAGTTCGCATGTAAACTATGCAAATTATGATAATTCCTTATCCCAGAAATCCAAACTGAATATATTAAGGATAATTGAATCTATTATAGTTATAAAACCACACTTCTTTTTACTATTTAATGTATTTATCAGTTGCATGAAGTAGTTATTGTTCCTATTCAAATATTACATTGCATCTTATTCTCCTTCATGTGCCCTATCCTTTCAGGCGATCATAGCCCTCCACTTATCCTTATTCTTTGTTTCTCTTAACAGTTGTCCTTTTGGTATCTCTCCCAAACCCCGCTTCGCCATCAACTTACTGAAGCCAATTTAGTATGTCTCGCGCTGCCTTTCCCTGTCTCTCTTTCCCTCTATCCGTCTCGTGAGTATTAGATTCTCCTAGCCCTCCTTCCTCATTACGTTTCATATAAATCTCAGCTGTCTCTTCCAGGTGTTAAGTATAATATTTTTTTCGTTTGCATCCTCTCCAAAACCTTGTCGTTGCTCACATGTTCGGTCCATGGTATTCCCAGCATCCTACTGTAGAACCACATTTCTGTTGCATCGAGTTTCTCCTTCATCTTTGAGGATATCGTCCAACATTCGCTACCATATAGAAGGACATATATCACGCAACCGTCTAGCACTCTTTTCTTTGTTTCCGACGAAATCTTCCTGTCTAATGTGTCTGTTTAATGAATAGGAGCTTTGATCAATGAGACCTCACAGCTCAGGCGTCCCTTGTATCAGCAAAGACTGTATGCATTCTCTATTTACACTTCACCGCAACATATCTATGCCGAGAAATGAATCTTATTCACTCGCTGTAAAGTAGACTTTGAAAAACATTACCATTTTATCAACATTCAACAGGGTTTGTACCTGGGAAATTAATTACCAGAAACACAAACAAATAATACATTTGAATTAAATATTTTAGTCAAGTGTTAGTCGAATTAAAAGTAGATAGGACTACTAGATTTGTATCTAGAGAATGTATTGATACAAATATAAACTTAATGTGAAATATGAATAAAATATTTTTTAAACAAATATCAATCAGATTTGAAAAAACAAGGTTATACTGCATGTATTTACCTGTAATATAGACTGATAAAAAAAACGTTCAAACAAATAAAAAATGTTAAAAAAACCGCTTTGATGAGATTTTGGTTAGAATAAAAGAACATCAAACCAACGGAATATGTGCAATAGTAAATCTTCGTTCGTTGACGCTTGTCTGTAATGTTCTGCTATGTTTTTGATTAAATTCACAATTCCATTTTCGTTTTCTCTAATTTAAAACCTTATATTATTTCCTAATGTAATAAATAACGTGAACGTGATGTTCGCAAGTCTAAATTAGATGTACTCATATTTTTCTTTTGGAATAATATCTACTCTAATCATGCACAAGAATTCGTGTGCATAGCATAACTACATGATTGTAATCTGGAAGTGTGTGTTGTGTACGCGTGTGTAAATGAGTGCTTACGTGTGCATGTGTGTTCTATTATCAATACATTACTCCATGTGTATTGAAACCTAATAACCATCGGCAAGGGTCGGTATTATGTCAGTAAAAACGAGAAGAGAAGTCAATTTCGCAGGAGATGAAGTTTCTTTTTCTAGCATGAATGTCTTTCTGCGTGTTTCTGTAAATAAGTACTACACACCGAATGTGCATTATTTCAATAGTCGAGTATTTTGATTAAAATTTTTGTTCTACTGTGATTTAAAAAAAAAAAACTTTGAGTGCAGTCATGGTCTTTCTGAAATACTGAAATGTCAATTCCGATTGGTTCTGGGGAAAATGAATTTGGAAATTCTACAAAGAAATAATATTACTAAACGTAGCTGAACAATCGAAATATAAATGCATCTAGTGTGGATTGAACTCACAACTCAATGGACTGAGAGACGAACTTCCTCACTGTAGCTTTGTGGCAAGTAGGTAAGCATGGATAGAGAAAAAATATGCCAGAAAGGAAAAAGAAACAGAAATAATTCTGTCGGAGAGTAAACGGGAGTAAAAAAGAAGGTTCAGATTTATTCCGGACGTTGACAACTATTTTGAATATATCGAGAGAACCACTTGCGCGGCTTTGATTTAATTTGGCAACCAATTAGATAAAAATTTATTTCTCATACGTGAACACTCTCCTATAGGGTTACTCATTCAGCAGTGAGTCACCCATGAGTAAGTTTGAGAACTGCGTGAGCATCAGACCGATTATTTGATGATTGTATACAAAGGCACGACATTATTAGTAGTCGTCGGTCAATGTTCACGGGAAAGTTATTAAGAAAACTATATTAGGGCTCTGCCATTAAACATGGCAGTGAGCTCTTTTCCTCCGGTGTTGCACCTGACAAAGGAGTTGCTTACTTTGTACATTATTTATATTATATCCGCTGAAATATGTGATTTTAAAGGTCCGGTATTGTTGAACACTCAAACACTATAAGACCAACTGCTTATAAAATATCAATTTCTCAAAAAACAGTTGCCAACTACCATTATTGCGTGCAAAGCGATGAAACTGATAGTGATAGTCGGACGTTGTTCACCAGAAAGTTTTTAAGAAAATTATTTCATATATTAGGTTGGCCAGAAAGTCCTGACTTCCTTAGAAGCGGAAAGAAAACAGCAAAATTTTATGGAGCAACACCAACATTTATTCTTCAAAATAAAGGCCATCATTCTTGACGATCTTCTGCCATCGATCAGCCAGCATCTGAATCTGTCCCAGATACCAGTCAATTGGCTTTGAATAAAAAAACTGTAAAAGAGCTTCCTTCACTTTATCAAAAGTGTCAAATCACTGGTCACAGAGCAAGTGTGTCATTGAGCGGAATAGACCATACTCACTCAGAACAGCATCTGGATTGAATGGTAGATGTGGAAGGAATTTCAACACGTCCATCTATTTGAACTTCTCCCTAATCAATCTGGCAGTGTGGTCTTGATTTGTCTTCTTTCGTTTGTCGTACACGGAGTCTAGTTGCTGACAATAGAGTTTAGCGTTGATGTTGCGACCGTGTGGAACAAGCTTGGAATGTAGTACTCCTTGGAAATTCTACGAGACAGAGACCAAGATTTGTTGTTTTCTTCCAGTTCTCAGTCATATATATATATATATATATATATATATATATATATATATATATATATATATATAATAGAATTCATATACGCACTTAGTTAATTGATGTTACCTTCAGTATCCCGATTCCAGAGTTTCGTAGACGAACCCTTCGAGAATCACTCCGGCCATTCGTCAGGGAGTATCACCAATTGACTGAGATCTTGTTGATACGACACCAAAAGTAGTAAAATTCTATTTCAAAATAAAAAGAACAGCTCGAAACTCCTTCAATGCAAGCAACCATTTAATTTTTTTCTTTAATTAGCGATTTTCTTTCGACTAAATACAGTTTTGAAGAGACGTGGGTTTTATCCCTAAAAAGATTTTCATTGCATTATTATACACACCTCAGGATATTTATTGCTAATTTCTAAGGAAATGTGCACTTTTGCTTCTCTATTGTAACGCTAGTTGATATTTTGCAGGTATTTCACAGTCTAGGTCAACTAGCCGTTATCATTTTCAAAAAGTACAATTGCGTTCCTTTTAAATTTCCATATTCTCTCAGTTATTTTACCAAACCTATTTCCTTAGCTTTTAACCATATTAACATCATTGCCATAATGAGAATGGGGTACTTAGGGGAAGATTCGTAATCGCTAAATGATCATCTTCTTAACCATTCACCAATCCCTGTAGTCTCCAATATGCTTCGTTTTTTTTTGTTTTTGTCTGTTGTTTTGTGACTTTTCAAATTCCTCCAGTTATTTTAGAATATATTTTATTTTCAGTTATTTACATTTTAGTAGAAACATGAATCAAAAGGTAGTCAGAAAAAGATGTGATTATTTACAAAGTAAAACAAGAAATAATTGTAAAAACAACAAAAACTTTAAAAATACCTCCATGGATTTTAAACACTTCTTATTAATAATTTAGTATTTATTCCGAGCAAAATTAACTCGAAATCATAGACTTAAATTTGATTTGAACATCGTTTAAAATGATTTTTTATGTTGTTTATGAATGGAGTTTTGATACTCTGATAACTCAAGATATTCGAAAAGATTTGTTTTGATTGTTTAATGATGATTTTGACTTATGACGATTGATTTTGTGTCACTCTGCTAAATTTATTTTCTAGTTAGACGATAGGGTAAATTGAGTAATATTCACGTCTCACCGTGAAACAATGTTTAACAACTAAGTTACTCAGTCCATTGCCGCTATAATGAACTGGATTCATACAAAAACGCTCCATGCGTGTGCCAGACAAAACACAATTAAGTGAATATGTCAGTAAACTGAGAAAGGAGAACAATACCGATTCCGTTTTGCGCGAGTTTTCTTCACAAAAAATACATTCTTATTTTATTTTTTGTTTCAATAGCTGAACTCGTTGAAATTCCACGCGCGTTGACAACTAAGATTATCTATTGTAACCTGCTTTTGATCTTCTCGCGCCCTTTACCTGTATCTTCTCATTCTCTTCCTTATCATTTCGAATGCAACTTTATCCATTGTCTAATGCTTCCACCCTTTACCAGTATCTTCTCATTCTATCTCTTATCCCTTTCAAATGCAACTTAGATAATCCATTGTCTAATACTCTTGCCCTGCTTGTACCCTTTACCTGTATCTTCTCATTCTCTTCCTTATCCTTTCCAATGCAGCTAGGCTTATCAATTGTCTAATGCTTCTGCTCCGTTTCCACCCTTTATCTTTTACCTTTATCTTCTCATTCTCTTCCTTATCTTTTCCAATACAACTAAGATCACCCATTGTCTAATGCTCCTGATCTGCTTCTACCGTTTATCTTTAACCTGTATCTTCTGATTCTCTTCTTTATCCTTTCCAATACAACTAAGAGTATCCATGTCTAATGCTTCCGCTCTGCTTCCACACTTTAGCTGTATTTTCCCATTCTATCCCTATCCCTTTCAGATCCAACTTAGATCCATTGTCTAATTCTCCTGCTCTGCTTCTACACTTTACTTGTATCTTTTCGGTCTCTCCCTTTAAAATACGACTAAGATGAGCAATAGCCTCTTGTCTACTCCTGGCCTTTACTTGTATCTTCTCATTCTTTTCCTTATCCCTTTTAAATACAACTTAGACAATTCATTGTCTAATACTACTGCTTTGCTTCCACTCTTTACCTGTATCTTTTCATTTTCTTCCTTATCCTTTCCAATACAACTAAGATTATCTATTGTCTAATGCTTTTGCTCTACTTCCACACTTTACCTGCATCTTCCAGTTCTCACCCTTTTCCCATTCAAATATATCTTAGATAATCCATTGTCTCATGCTCCTGCTCTGCTTGTACCCTACACCTGTATCTTCTCAATCTCATCCTTATCCTTTCCAATACAACTAAGCTTATTCATTGTCTAATTCTTCTACTCTGTTACCACACTTTACATCTCCTCATTCTCTCCCTCATCCCTTTCAAATACAACCTACATAATCCATTGTCTCATGTCTCTGCTTTGTTTTTACCCTTTACCTGTATGTTCTTATTCTTTTCCATATCCTTTCAAATACAACTAAACTGTCCATTGTCTACTGCTTCAACTCTGACTGCACCCTTCATCTTTACCTTCTTATTTTCTCCCTTTAAAATACGACTAAGATAAGCCATAGCCTCTTGTCCACTTCCAGCATTTTCCTGTATCTTCTCATTGTTTGACTTATCCCTTTCAAATGTAACTTAGATAATTCATTGTCTAATGCCCCTACTTTGCTTCTACCTTTACATGTATTCTCATTCTCTTCCTTATCTTTTTTAATACAACTAAGATTATCCATTGTTTGATGCTTCTGATCTGCTTCCACTCTTAGCCTGTGTCTTCCCACTCTCTCCCTTATCCACTTTCAAATGGAACTTACAAAATTCATTGTCTAATGCTCCTGATCTGCTTCTACTCTTTACCTGTATCTTCTCATTATCCTTATCCTTTCCAATACAACTAAGATTATCCACTTCCTTATGTTCCTGGTCTGTCCCCACCTTTACCTGTACATTTTCATTCTGCCTGCCTATATTCGCTGCTCGTTCATGTTCTTATCTAAATGTTATACAGTTTTTATTTGAAAAAAAAAAAAAAAAAAAAAAAAGCAGCAAAGAATGAGCGAATATTTTCTGCTGTGTTTTCTCTTTATCTTTCTTTTACTCTATTTCTTCATAAAGAACGAGCTTTTCTCCCTTTTTTCTTTCGTCTCCACTCTCCTTCCCTTAACTCTCCATATTTCTCTCTCACTTTTAAACTAATTCTTTTCATATGATTTTCCTTTTTCTCTTGCTTTCTTACCTCCTATGTTTCCTCTTTCACACTATCTTTACCTACGCGTCCTCCTCTTTCTCGCCTTTCCCAATTTCTTTCCACTTTTGTATTTGTCTCATTCAAATAGCGTAACTGATTCCGGCTTAGAAGGAACGAAAACCGTGCACAGATGCTACACTTTGTTCCTAGATTTTTTAAAGCGTAAAGAATGATCGTATTATATAAACAAATTAGTAGAAAAAAAGAATAAATTCTCAATAAAACTGAATTAATTATAGAACAAAGAAAATTGTCCATAATATTAGAGTGTATTAACGTTAGTAATTATTAAGAATTACATTTAATTTGGTAAATAATAATTGACAAAATTTTAAATTTAAATTTAAATTTATGTAGATATTCACACTAAATAGTTTCTATACAAAAATGTGCGTAAGTTGTTTTTTGCGGATATATCTTTTTATAATTTTCTTCGAAATTTTCGGAGAAATGGATATGTATCCAATATAGTTCATAACTGAGTAAAACTTAATGTCATTTCTCACTGCTTACAGGGGGAAAAGTGAAAGCGTATTGACCTAGGGAAGCTGACATGTAGTTTCAGCCTAAAGGTGGAACAGGAGTAAAGCTGATATTTTTTTTAATTGACTGACCACGATCTGTTGCGAAGTATCGTATTTCTCAACTCTATTTTTATATGAAAAGAAACTAGATTTTTTTTTCAATTTAGCTACAGTGGTGGACTTTTAAGTCTCTTAATGTCTTTTTTTTATATCGTAAGACCTGTTTTCTATTATATCTGCAAATTTAAAATTTTCAGATTTCAGTTTTTTTCCCCGGAGCCAGCGCGTACTGAGTTTCTTTGTAACATGCCTCGGAAATCTTTATACACTTGCTAAATATTTAATTTTATGACAATAGTTGGTTTGTTTTATGGCAGGTCATTTATTGCCAACTAAATTTTTATTTATTGCTGGTAATACCTTTTTCTTTCAACAATTTATTGTTTTGTTTTTTATGTAAGTTTTTGTGTCTAGTAATACTTTTTTCTTTTCGAGTATCAAGATTCATTTTTAAGGGCAGGGTCCCCAAGTCCTACCCTGTTATTTAACCCATAACTGGAGGGATGGCAGGGATTAATACCTTTCCCAAGGGTACCAGTGCTTAAGTGAATGCAGGGTATTCAACTGGAATTCGAACTCGGCTCACCGATTTCCTCTTTCTGAGCCTATACCCACTGCACAACGAATGTGCGTTGTGGTGCAGTGGGTATCGGCTCGAAAAGAGGAAATCGGTGAGCCGAGTTCGAATAAACGCTTACAGCACCTGGCATTCCCAAGCGGTCACCCATCTAAGTACTAACCAGGCTCAACGTTGCTTAACTTCGGTGATTGATTCAACGTGATATGGCCGTAACCCTACGACAATAATAGTGTCTTAAGTTAAGATAAGCTAATTTTACACTTAGTCGAAGAAATTTTAAATAATATTTAAGAAGGGAATGCAAACAGCACAATTTTGAATAAATGATTGTACTTGTTAATGTTAATTATCAAATATTATCAGAGAAGAATTGTAACAATGAAATGAAAGAATTCTAACCCGATTGGTGAGGGTCCATTGTGTGGTGGCTGAAACATATTCCCTGATTCATGCGACAGGCCTTTGCATTCACATTGGCGTATATGGGTCCATAAAACTGACCTTGGGCTGAATTTGCTCACGTAATATCGTCACTCAGTTGAAGTGATAGAGGCGAGTTTTAGTCGAAGAAGCAGTTGAGTTATCGATTTGACGCTTAATTCTTAAAATACTTTAACTTATTAAGCTTAATTTTGTGACACAAGAACACAACTATGGAGCCCGTAGTGGATGAGGATTGAACTGACTAGTAATAATACGCTGCGAGGCCAAAACTATAACGAGACACACGCAAGGAAAAAAAAATTAATTAACAATTTTAAATGTAAAAAATTTTTACTAAAAATCATACCATGTCTTAAAATTACTGCTTTGTTAACTCGCGAGTCAGATGAAGAATTGAAGTCGTCTAATTAACTCTTTTAATTGCTTTTGCTTGATATAATAATTATTCAAAATATAATATTTATCAAAGTGATGACATTGCCCAGAACTGCTGCCCCACCGGTCTGAATAGTTTACGTCAATAACGTAAGGCGTCCGTAAAGTATTTCTTATTCTATTTTGATTTTTACCACATTTCATTCATTGCATAAAATAAAGAAAATAGTAATAAAACCATGTTACTTATTTAAAGAATTGTAACATTTTATGAAATCCTTGCTTATATACACGCAGTAAAAATAACGCAATTAAATTATCAAATGTCTAAATTACTGATCATTTATGAATTGTCATTTTTTTTTTATCTACGATCAGCGTTGTTTTGTATCTTTGCGCTATGAAGATGCTACACACACAACTATGGACAGTTTCTATGTCTTCTTAATTCCCATGAAAGGAAAACTGCAAGCAGATTAGAAAAACTAAATAAAAACCTTATAAAATTTTCCTTGCATAACACATCCAATAAAAGAAAACACGTATAAAAGAAAAAAATTATAGGAGATAGGGATATCCGCAATTTTTGATGATGAGTATGATTATCCCTCAAGTAAATTCAATAATTATTGAATAGTAAAAAAAATAAACTAAATTTCTTTCTTTCCAGTCAAATACCCTTTTGAGAATGTTTTTAAGTTGGGTTATATTTTGCGTGTGAGTCAATCTCGGGTAATAACTCTTTTTTTAGCCTATATTTTGCAATCGAAAATGATTCTTCTTTATAATTTATTAAAATTAAAAATATTGTAAGGAAAAAAGCAACGTATGTCCTAATATAGTAACTCCGAATGGTGCCCGTATTACCGTAACAACGGAATATCTCATTGTCTCAAATAGGGGAGCTCTGCAACATTCTCGATAAATACATCCACAATCGGTTCTTTTAGAATTAACTACCTGATAGTTTCCCAGTGCTAGACACCTGGCCTGAAGCAGCATTTTATTAAAAACAAAAAAAACAAACAAACAAACAAACAAACAAAAAAAAAATAGTGTCACAGGGTATAGATAGATAGGAAGGACCTACTTTTAATAATTTTTTACAATTATTGAACTTCATGCGTTCCAACACATTTTTAACATGGGATATTTTTAGTTGAAACGTAAAAATCTAAAAATTACAGAAAATCTAAAATGAAAATTGAAGAAAACTATATCACCTGCTTTCTTTTCTTTTTAAAACGTCAGTGAACAACTTTGTTCATTACATTGCTTCAGAAAGTTTAAGCAGGCTTGTAAAAACGTCAGTTTAAAAAATAAAAATCAGATAAACATTTTTTTTCTCTTTAAATAGATATTATTATTATTATTTTTTTTTTTTTTTCACATCGTGTGTAAGTTAAAGAGGATTTGTCATGTAAATAACTTCCGTTCCAGGTTACAAGCGAAATAAGAAAAAGTTTACCTTTCGGACTAAAAAATTGCGTGAAGGTAAACAAAATGAGACAACAACTTTACATGGTTGGTTAAGATAAGAAACTTGACGCTGAACGCAGATAAAAACTGGTATAGTTTTTTGTTTTATTTTTTCTTTGTTAAGAACATCATAATCCACTGAAAATCGTTTTCTTGATAAAGCAATCTCTAGTTTTTTAGCCATCATTTATTTACTGTTTTCAAAATAAAATTTGATTTATTTTTTGGGGATATTCAACACAAATACTAGTGTTAACTATGCTTGTTTCGACAATCTAACGTGAATTCGATCCACACTAGGTGCCTCATAATTGTGTCTTTGTGCCAGACTAGGAAATAACAACACTCCCCCCTCTCTCTTTCTCTTTCTCTCTCACCCTCTCTCCTTTTTTCTCGCTGATTATGAAAAATTCTGCATAGTGAATGTTTTGCTTTGTAAATCTGGGGCTGAAAAAATAAATTATCTTATAATAGATGTTGTAAATGTAATGAAATGCAACCTACTCTACATGATAAGTTACTTAAGTTATTAAAATACCTAAAATTTTAATAAATCCTTTTTTTTTTTCAGATGAAAAGAAAACAGTATGTCAGCTTCTACGATGGGTACTAAAAACAATTTGCTCTTTCCGCACGAGCTTTAAAATATCAGTCTCCACCCCATCCTCACAGACACTCACATTAAATCTTCAAAGTGAATTTTATTTATCAATCAATTCCATTTAAAGAAAGAAAAAAGAATTTGTGGGAGTATGTTTTTGGAAAAGATGTGTTCCTTTCTTGGATCAGAGAAATAATTTGTTAGAAAAAAAATATTTAAACAAACTCTAAACGGGATTTTGTTTTTAGTTAGTTGTAAAAGTCGAAAATAGACATGTGATTTTCTTCCCTCTATGTTGGACACTGGCCAGCCTTTAAGAAGTGGATAAGAAACAACATGGTCAAGTCGCACAGTGTCCGAACACTCCAACTCTAATTCCGGATAATCGGAATGTTCCGTAAGTCGGTGATAAGCTTGACGGAAAGAGCCGAAGCGTGCCACTCAGTGTGTGTGTGTGTGTGTGTGCGCGCGCGCTCGTGCGTGTTTCTGATGTCGTCATTCATCAGAAACGAAGGGCAGCAGCAGTAGCAGCAGTTATCGTCGTAGTAAAGGGGGAACCTGTCTATAATGTTTGCTGGTAACAGTTGTTATTGTGAGAATGGAGGATGGAGCATTATTCCTCTTGTCTGCTAGTGTCGAGCGTTACAGCTTTTCTACTTTATCTAAATACTTTCAACGCAGACTTTGCCTATGATGACAGGTAAGTTTTTTTTTTATTTTACTTTGTTCATCATCAACATTCATTTCATATACTTGATGTAAAAATAAATAAAAACACCCACTTCTTCATTACACACGCAGACCTTAGAAACCTATTAGCTTGGTTCCAACGGTCAAGAAGAAGGTTCTATCCTGAGTGCTTGTCTGGTTACCCTCCTTTCCACAATAAAGATGATACACTACAACACGAAGAACATCGTCCCTTTAATTTAGCTGTTGTACATATAATTATTCATAAAATTTGTTTAAAAAAAATATTCCTCAAATGCCGGGTTAATGCCATTCGGTATTTATTGCACACTCAGCAAGGTGAAAGTAAATTGCTTTAAACATCCGAGTGAACTGTTTTTGTTTTTTTGTTTTTTTGTTTGTTTGTTTGTTTTTTTCTTTGGTGATCGAGGTTGTGTCATAAATTCCATAATACCACAATAAAATAAAGCACCTCTGTGGTCGGGTACACCCACACTTTGCTTATGGAAGCATGTGTTCTATCGAAACACGTCCAGTATGAAGGCCGATGTTGATGTTCATAAAAGGTTGACAAGTACCTTCTTTTTAGAGAAAGAAAGCGTATGTCTCCGCCGCCTCTGCGGATTTTTAGGTTCGAACCTAGATCGATTACTTGTTTATATCATTAATTTGAAATACTGGATTTTTGAAAATAAATAAACATCTCTGAACGTCTTTAGTAGCGTAGCATTGTTATTGTTACGATTTCTTTGAGCGGTAATGTTTTGCTACTATAAAAAAAGACAAAAATGTTACGTGTGCACATAAGAAGCAAAAAATGTTTTTCTTTCTTTCTTTCGTCCTTGTGAAATAAGAGGTAGAATTCATGAAATGTTCGTATTGAAAAAGTGCAATGTTAACTTTTATTTCGGAACTAAATAAGTTTTCTTTCATAGGTGTGCGTGTGTGTTTAAGAGATCTCTACAAAAAAAAAAAAAGCGTTGCAAGTGTTTCTTGACGTTACAAAGAAATCAAGCCGATTTTAAGATGTGTAAACTTTTGTAAACAGATAATATTTTCATAATAAATAAAATTTATTAAAAATCTTGTTTTCATTTAGCTTTCGTTTAAAACAGGCATAAAAGTTTTTTTTAGTTGGTTCTAGAATTCGTACTCACCACTCGATTCTCTTCTCTAGCAAATAGCAAATGCTACAAATAATTAAAATCTCCTTTCCCCACAATATGTACTTCTTTTTTTTTTTAAGTATTTACAATAAATTTCTTTACTTGATAATACTTCTTTTTGCTAAAAAGAACGCGCAAGAACTAAGTTAAAACTGAAACTAATGAATGGTTAGGTTGAAGTTGATGAGTAGTGTGCTTGTGTTTAAAGAACACTTTCTTGTTTGACACTTACAAACCATGCTTTTACGACTGTACGTGGTTTTCTTATTATACAATTCTTGTCAAATTTCAAGTTCATGCTTATTACTATTTTTTTATGCTTATCTCTCAACTGAATCATGAATCGTTCATGTTTTCATGTTTTTTTTTAAATATTCACTCAACACTGACTTGTTTTTTTCCCTCTGTTTTTTAACCTTCGTAGTTTGGTTCATTTTAACAAAGACGAATCGAAAGCTAAGTACATTTTTTAAAACACTGATTGTACAACAGGTGGGTTTAGCGGCCAGCAAAGTCGTTTTCATTAAAAAAAAAAAAAAAAGGTAGTAAACCAAAGCATTTCTTCCGTAAAATACACTTTCTCCACGCGTTTTTCTTTAAGCTCTTTTAGACTTGGGGTTAAAAAATCATGAGTTTAAAAATAATAATTTCCTAATTTTTTAAAAACTAATCACATTTTTTTTCAAGTATTACTGAATAAAGGGCCGTCATTTCTAGCTACCTAATTGAATCTTGACTGGATGAAAGCAAAATTCTGTGTATGCGACAGTTGGGGGGGGGGGACCAATTATTTAAATTAAATACATTTCTGAACTTGCTAATAAGTGAAGTGGTTGCTAAACAACGAGCAACATGTCAATTAAATGTAAAACCAACTTTAAATGATTAGTCTGAAAACCAGAATGAAACCTTAGTAAATTGTTCTGCGATGAATAATCCAAAAATCTTAGACTGATACAAGAAGAGTACTATGATAAACTTTAAAGCAATCAATGAGGACCGAACCCACAATGTATGAGACTCAAAAACGACTAATTGCTCTATGACAGGTGCCCAGGAAAGCATCTGTATTTGTGTGTGAGATAGAGGGGGGTTTAAAAAATATTTTTGTGTGTATAGTTTGGAATGACGAAAGTAAATGTAGTTTTTCTTTTGTTTTTTAAAGAATCCTCCCACACACAAAAAAAAAAGCGAGATCAAACAAAAAAGCAAACTCTTCTTCTTGGTGCTTCAGAAAAAAAAAATATGAATGAATTTTTACGATTCCGCTGGATAATTAATTATTGTAAAAAGTTAGGTATAAGGTCAAAATTATGAAGCACCTAGTGAGGAGTGAACTGACTAATGAGCCCTTCGATTTAGTTGGCTGCACCACAGCAATGCACCCAATTTATTAAGTTTAACTTGTCCTGGTACAAGGACATTACTTTGACGCACTCATTGAGTTATTTGAGTATAAAACACGGTTTGTAAGACTCATATTTTTTAGCAAGCTAGCTATCTCATAAAATCACCCTGGGTGGCCTGATTTGTAGGAAAAATCTACTCCTCGTAGAATAGATTATTGAAAGAGTTACTAAAACGCACAAAAATGACAATTAAAAATACCTAAACTTATATTGCTTAAATGAAATGACATTTTCCTTTTGATAAAACAAAAACCATGACTTGCCCGCATATATATCCCAACTTAGAATTTTTCGTCTGTGAATTGCTATTTATCTTGAAAAAGACAGTGGTTTTAAATTTCTTTCTGGTTGCCACCAAGACTAAAGTTTAAAGAGTCCAGTCTACCCTGCTATAGATTCATGCCTTCCTCAACAAGTGCATTTAGTGTGAAAGTTAACGCTACTAAGTTTTGTTTTTCTCTCACGGCTTAAGACTCATTTTTACTACACAAAAAATACCTTATAAAGTGAGAATATTATATTTTAATTAAATTAATAAAAAAGTGGAATTTGCGCTTTTCAAAATTTGATCATATTCCAAATTGAAGAAGCCTTAAACTTTAGTGTTGTGTTAGGGAGGCTCGTGTGCAATACAGAAGAAAAAAAAATCAAGTCAAGGAAAGTTTCGGGAAACGGAAATCAAAATAACTCCTTGTTAAATAAATGTGATACGAGCCCATTGGTAGCAGTAACTAAAATAAAGATTGCATAGCGCCAATATTCTGAATCTTGACTTTTTAGGAGGATCAAACTACAAATACCTATCTCCGATGGAGGTTTCTTTTTTACGCTTAATTGATGTTTGTTCCGACAAATCTTGTTAGGACTTCTAAATAATTCATGTAAAAATGTTTCTCTAAGTAAATATTTCATAACGGTTTTTTTAAACCAAGATGATTTGATTTTATTTGAAAGAAGCACGTTCAATATACAAACTTTGATTGTCCTTTCTAAGAAAGGCTTTCTTGCACAACCGATCACTAAAAAATTAAAAACGCCAATATTTCTTTCTCTTAAGTGTAACTTACTTTTCTTTTCTAATTCGTCGCTGCAGAGCTTGATACAGGATTATTTTTCTCAACTGACCTTCTGAATAAATTTAGATGTCTCCACAAAAAGTGACCTCTCCCATCCTTTGACACTAGTTACTTGTTATTTTCTTCCTTTTATCGCAGATATTAAAGTTATCGGTGCGTTTTCTTCCCATTTTCAATTGATCATCGTCATTAATGTTTACTTATTGCTTTTAAAACGAGTTTTTTTATCACCCAATAATCAGTATTTAGTTAAAAACTGTAAGTTTTTTAATGTCTCTGAGAATATAAAAGTTTGAAATAAGTTTCCAACAACAAAAACCGTTAAAAAATATCAACCCAACGAGAAAACTATAAGTAGGACACTAATCCTGGCCACAACTCACCTGTGTTTAATTTGATCAGTTGAACGTACGTTCTTAAGAAATAATAGGTCATAGTTTTGCTGTTTACACTGAGACTAACATTCTTCAGATATTCTGACTGTGTATGAAGTTGTGAAAAGCCCACGAAAAAAAATTAAACTTTACAAAATAAAACCAGACAAGAGTTTCCGTTATGTGAACATATTCTTTCCTGGAAACATTCATTGGATTGGAATAATAAATCTGATTCCAAATGTACTTTCATGTTTTGTCCAGTGAGTTCGAATCACCACATTGTTCATAAATACAACAATGATGAACAAATGAAGTGGCGTCACTAATTAACTTGGAAGAAATTTACAACAGGCCATACAAGATTACAAGATGTTTTAGAACTACTTTTTTCATCTTAAACAGCACAATTATTTCTCAATGGAACACAATTTTCGCCTAGCTCCAATAATCTGCAGAAAAAAAATGAGACAATTATTCAATAATAACTACAAGTGAAAAATTCAATCAAAGTTTAAACTTTAAGAAAAAAGACGTCAACGCATACCAGTAAGTAAACGTAAAACTGTAATTTTCAGTCAGATATCGTTCTCTACGATAAAAAAGTAAAAAATAAACATAAATGAACTTTTTTAAAAAAAAAGTTTTGCTTTTTGTACTTCGATTCTGCAAATCAATATAAGCTGTTCCGCCATTTTACAAGAGCCAACCTATATTAAAACCAATTTTTACAATATACAGCAAATAAGGTTCGGGGTGTTTCCAGAATTATTGTCAAATGTTTAAAAATCTCGTGCAAACGGAGTTAATATCTCTTTTTTTTTTTCTTCTTGATGCTTCCTTGTGTGCCTGACTAATTTACAAACACACTATGTAAAAATTGCCAAATCAACTCATTGAATGCTTTGATATTTGAAGAATTTGAAATTTTCAAATCTTATTTTTGATATATTAAAATTTTATTACGGCGTTCAATATTTTCCACATGGTTTTTATTTTACTATCAACTGGAAATAGAATATAATTATTTCGTGTAACTAAAATTGTGTGTGGTGTTTTTATTTTAACTGTAACGTTTTGAAAGAGAAACAGGTATAGGAGGGGATAATTTTTTTAAAGTAAAAAATCTTTATCCAAAAGCAGCAGCAACAAAAAAAAGAAATATCAACATTCCAAATTCTCTAGCTTGAAACATCGATCACTTGTCCTGCTATTGGAATTAATGCCCAATCGTATCAACCATTCTTTCTTCGACTTCAAGTAATGCAATTATAAAACGGTTAAAGTTAACCAAATATTTAAAGACACCCACTTCCATAATATTCTTAACTTTTTAATTTTAGAGTCTGAGCGTGTTTATTTAATTTAATTTTTAGTATTGGGCCAATACTACTATTGGCCAAACGTACAAACGAGCCCTGCTTCTTTCTCCATCTGCTTCAAACAATAATATTTCTTAGAAAAAAAAAAGAGAGCAAAAAAGTTTCTTTCATTGCGGTTTTTTTCATTCTTTCCATTGAATGAACACATTCTTCCCCTCTAGCCCCAAGCAAAATTATCAACGTTGTCTGGCCTGCTTTCCTTGCAAACACGCCCTTTCTACCGCAATAACAGCAAAATATTCCAATAATTTTAGGAAATTATCAAATGGTTTTGGGGAAAAAGAGAACAAAAACTAAAGTGTTTTCGTCTTTTTTGTCATCAAATTAACATTTAAGTTTTAAAATTTGTTTCAAGCGAGCAATTTTTCCCTAATTTTTGTTCTTAAATAGAATGATTTTCGCTTTCTTTCCTTGGATTGTTTCGATGTTCCGCTTTAATCTTTGACGGAAGGAAAGCTTTTAATTCATTGAAAGGCAGAAGAAGGGGATGAAAAAGAAACGAATATTCTTTTTCCTTAGGTTTCCTATCACAAACGTTTTATTTTGAATTGAAATGATATATCCGAACATTATCAAGAATGATCCATTTATTTTCTTCTGTTAAAAATTAAAATTCATAGCGAAGAATTAGTTTGTAGATTTTTTTCTTTTATATAATTGAACAGTATTCTACGACGTAAGTATTATTTATTATCACTTAAAACTAAGCAATTGTTTAAAGGGCCAATACTTATTTTTTTTAGATTTTACTAGAATCACTTAAGAAAGTATTATTATTAAGAACCTTACTTGTTGTGGTGTTTTCTAGCTTCTTCAAAACTCAAAAGGCTTATCAAGGAAGCGCTTGATTCTAAGGAATTACTGAATAAAAAAGTAAAACCATCATCTTACAATGTAAAATTCTCAAATTAGAAGAGTGACCAAAATTTGATTTTGCGATAACGAAGATGTAAGTTGTGTGATTTTTGTTTGGAGTTTCGGGTTTTCGTTTCTTTCTTTATTACTATATTAACTTAATTTTATAATTTATTAACTCGAGATTAGTGACTGCCTACAAGTATCTTTAAAAGAAATTTTGAGAACAAGATGTACTTACCAATATTTTTTAATTGCGAACATTGCTAAAAAAATAGTGCATATTCATGAATGGTGTCTTGCACTGTCTTGCTATTTGTTTTTTGTTTTTTTTTTAACAAAGGTGCTGGGTTTTTTTTTTGGGTTTTTTTTTTTCATTCTTCATTTTGAACGTTTCAACATTTTTTTAAAAAGCAACGTTTTGTCATTTATTTATTTTTTTGTGCAAGCAAGTATTCAATATTATTGACTTATACAAGTGACCAATATTTCAAGCAAATCTGTACGGGTAATGTTCAATGCAAGTTCAAATATCACTGAAGGTCATTTATATTATTCTGGCTGCTGCCATTTGTACGATGTCTCGGCTGTTATATGTTCCGGCCTTCTTCATGTGCTTGAAATTTCGAACTGAACCCTTTATTACGATCACTGGAGTATATCATTCTCATTCCTTGTGCGAAGCTTCTTTTTTGGTAGTCATGAGTTATCTCCCTCTAACCCGACTCGCTAAGTTAATTGTTCACCATTGCTGTAGCCTGTTATTGAACTCACAACTCTTTAGGTCAAGTCACTGAAACTAACCAACGTCTATATATTGATATACCCTAAGTTGAGTTCGAAATTCTTAGCAACTAAAAAGGCCGGAGCGTCCAATGGCCAAAACGTCATACAAATGGCAACTAAATTGAATACAATAGTCAGAATGATGTAAATAGTGTAAATACTACCTCATCTCAGAAATATAGACAATCACTGAAGGCTCTATATTTTCTTTCCAATTTTCACTCACTTTAACAATAGTCATTTTAGGTGATAGAAAAACTAGACAAAGAAAATATTTAATCTTAAGAATTCCAGGCAGTTTAATTTAAACTGAAACTATGATCACTCATGTTTATATTTTCTAAATTAAAGACCACAATGAAAAGACTTGTTTGGAGTTAATTGAATTTTCCAAATTAATTTGTGCACCAGCTATAAAATATCTTGAATTATACGTAAGTGAAACTATGATCCTCTTAATTATGATTTTAGTATAGGTTCTTAACTAGCTGCAGTTTTTAAAAAAATGTTTTCTGGGCTTTTATTCCATCCCACCAAAATTAAAATCCATATTTTTTAAATTTGAAAGCCTAAAAAGAAACTCAACCCCCAAAGATAAAAACCTTAAAACAATGATTACCATGAGTTTACATTTTTAGGCTACTGTGCCTTGTGACCGCCTTCAAGTGACTTGTTGTACTGTGTAATCTTCATAGAACCATGAACTGAACCCGTTATTCAATCTATGTATTTTCTGTTTCATGTCAGTTACTCTTCGGTCTTATTCAGTTTTGTGTCACTTCCGCTGAACAAGATTATGTGACTTTTTAGCACAACCAGTCCCAGAGATTGAACTGCCGACTGTCAGAGAGTTTATTTTAATCAACGCTTTCATCCATCTGGCTGTTTGTCTTCTCTTGGACAATCCAGTCAGATCATTTTTAGAGACTTAAGCCTGTACTTGCAGAAATGTCTGAGTAACCTGAAAATGAAATGAGAGTAATTTACACCCATAGATAGAATAAAGGTTTCTTGCAGAATACGACCACATATAACGGAAGAACAGCCGAAACGTTATTAGTAAAACAACCAAGTTGAGCATGCTGGTCATGTTCATCATCTACAAAAAATCCGAAATAAATCATTCACTGATAGTGAACGTTTTGGGCTGGTGGGGAACTATCGTAATTCTATGTACTATTGCGAATTTTTAAATTTTCTTACAGTATTAAGCAAAACAGCAAAAACCTGAGAACTAAAACCCAACTACAAAGAAGGTACAAAATTGATTGTGAGAAAAGTTTTGATTTTCCAAGATTATAATTTTGTTGCCAAAGCAAAGTTATTCCACAAATGGAATTTCAAATTAGCAATATCTGACTACTTCTGATACCGTCTATCTTTACAAGAGCTAGACCAGGCCATATATGTTTAGGAACTGCCCGGTCTTTACTTTTCAGTCTTGACACTCCAAAAACATATCCGCGTCCCTGTGGGTGACAAATTATTTTCAACCCTACAATCCACAGAAAGGGTTCAGGCAGACTACAGTCCTTAAATTCCACTAGTTCTAACCTTCACGGTTAAGACCTGCCATGCTGCACACATTGTTGCAAACCACTTTAATTTTCTTTGTATTCCATTGGTGAGACATAACTGCCACTCGAGCAGCTTTTTACCACAGACCACCCCTTTGTGGGACTGACTCCCAAAAGGATGCTTCCCCAATCACTACTTAACCCTGAACTTGAAGTTATCTTCCCTATATATCGGTAAACTGACTCTCTGGCTCTGTGGAAGATGAACATAATTGTAAACAAAAAAGAACTTTTTTTCATTTTTTTATCTAGAGCTTTCTGTACTTTAAAATTCTGGAGGTTAGCTTTTGGTGGGAACTAGCAAAAAAAAAAAAGAAGCTTCACTCTATTTTTGTATAACTTTACTTTTTATTTATTTTATTTTTACTTTGTTTGTAGGATTGAAAAGTGGGCTGACTTTAAAAACACTTTAATAATTCTTAGCTCCAAGATAAAATCGAAGTTTGTTCAATGATATGGTCCTCGAAAATAATTCAAAAACTTTTTTTGTTGACAGGAAAGTTATCTTTGATTTTGCTGTCAAGATTGATAATGGGATTATCAACTTTTTTTTTAATTTTCTTATTGTTTACTGCGTGAAGGTAGAAAAATTATGGAAGAGTAGTTTTTCCCAAGTGATCACTCACTCACTCATTCTTTTTTGCAATTGTGACATGACAGTGATAAGATTTTTTTTTTTTTTTTTTTTTTTTTTTTTTTTTCAAGACATCTGATGTCAGTAGGTGGGGGAATGATCCTTTCTTTGGGAAAAGAAAGGACATTACTGATCAGGGATTTATACTAGGCTGGGATTTGTTCACCAGTTCTATTTTTTTTGTGCTGGGGTTCTTAAAAGTTTGTAGTCCCCTTAAAGAGCAGTAACTAAGAAATAAATAGCATAAAAATAAAATAATTACCAAATTTTGATTCAACAATTTATATACAATATTTGGTCTTAAGACCATTTTTTTTTTTATCTTAGTAAGTTTAATGAAGAACAATTATAATAAAGTGGCTTTTGAAAAAAAGTGATTCTTTTGCCTTACAAAGAATGATTCATTTAATTTTTATTAGCCAAAAACCGCAGTTGTAACACTGAGAAATTTTCACTTGATATTTTTTTTTAAATACAATGAAGCTAAGCCTGTTCCTTATGTTAGAAAGCAATTTTTATAACAGATTTTTCTTTAATTCTTTCTTGTAAAGTTTTCTGCTGAGTAAATTTTAGTGAGTTTCTATGAGCGCAAAGTCTGTGATAATTGTTGTGTGTGAGTGCAACTTATTTCGTTTACTCATCAAAAAAGCCTACATCGAAATTCCATTTAAACACTTCTTAAAATAGAAGTAAAACTGAATGTTTGGACAATAATTTATTTATTGAAAATTCATCAATGTATTTAGTGTCTGCTGTGAAAAATAATCACTTAATCATTTTCACCTCTTTGCTCAGAGTAAAACTGTTTTCTCAGCAGTGAATATCATGTTTTTTATTAGTTGATTGCATACACACACATATATATTTAAGCAGGTTTACAAATGAGTATCAGAAGAATTGTCATTTTGTCCCTTAAAAACAAATAGGTGCATGTCACATCTGGATATTTAGCTGTTGGAGATAGTGACAGCAAGTAAGTTTTCTTAAATCTGCAGTACCAACCTCAATAATCTTCTTACAGATTGATAGTTTACTTAGCGAGCCTGTATTATTGTTTCAGTGTTTTCATAAAATTTCGCCCCATGAGCAAAAGCTTATGAACAGGCTAATGTTTCACAAATTCACAATATTTCAGGTTTTTCTACAAGTTATTTGTTGTACTCATTGATTTGTTCTTTGTGAAGCTTTTTTAACAAACCTTATGGCTGTAATTTGCAGATTTTTTTTAAATGCTGCCATGAAGATGATTCTAGTCACTTAAGTCTGAAAGCAACTGATTTTTTCTTTTTTTTTCCTACGGTAAATGCCAAAACACATTGACACATTTTTTTCCATAATCGACCAAGTTGGATCATTAACTCATTAAAAAAAAGATTTTGAAGTACATTCTCCAACCTTGGCATTGTGTAATGCCAATATTGGAGCTTTAGTCATTTAGTAAGTGTAACTTAGTCTAAAACAGGATCATCATATGGTAAGGTTCTCAATAAAGGTCACTCACTACAATATTAATGGTCTATGAGAGTGACTTATTAACCACTGCATTATTATAATTTTTAGGCACAAAGCCATAAACATGGATCTCCTAATGAGGACTGAACTTAATGATAAGTCCGAGATTACTTTGCAAACCACTGTTCCATGGTGGGGTAATTAAATATAATATCTACTTGCTTAAAAATTACCAAAGGTTGGCTCCACTTACTATAAGACTAGTCTCTAATTAGCCAAACTCCAACTATATTTTATGTTTTAGCTTTAGAAATGAAACTAATCAGCAGGAGTCTTAAATGATTTTTGAACATGTTTACTGTTTAGAAAAATACATGGTATTTTCTATTGTGATAAAGTAAGGAAGTATTTATGGTCAGTCAGTCAATTAAATGATATACATGATAACTTGCTTAAGCGATCATGTCTCTTTCTATGTATGACTGACTAGGCAGAAGATTTTCCTGCAGTAGGTTGTGATTTCTTTCTACAGTAGACTAGTAGCCAACCAAGGCTATATAATCCAATCTGTCCTGCTATTTAACCCATAACTGGAGGGGAGGAGAGATTCATACCTTTTCCACGGGTGTTTGCATGTAAGTTCAATTGGAATTTGGCTCTACCGATTTCCCATTCTAAGCTGATATTCATTACACTAGGAGATGGAAAAAAAAATAAAGATACCAGTTTGAATAATGATAGATTTATTTTATGAAAACATTTCAATATAAAAATCTGTAACAAAATGTATTTTTGTTTTGTACAAAACAAAAATATAATCTTCTACAGCAGTTAGTATACTTTACCTCTTTTGATGTTGACAGGAATTCTTTTTCAATTTTTGCAATAAACATACTAACTTTGGATCTTAGCAAGATGAGTTCAAACACACCCCACAGAATTAAGTTGCAAATTAGGTTTTATTCTTTTAAGTTAAAGGCATTTAATGGTACTGCTTTACTAAAACTCTCTGCTATTTTGCTGTGTTATGGCAACACACAAAAAAATAAGTAATGTATTCACTCGATAAACTCTCAGTGTTTATGAAATGCATAAATACAATATTGAATAATCTTGTTCATTTGAATCACTGAATGTTTTGCTACAGTAATTCTCAAAAGGGTGGAATTTAGCTGGGAGAACTGGGAAGGAATTCCAGTCATGTAAGTCATAAATATAATGATGAAAAAATTACAAGATACAAAATAGGAATTAAGTAAATCTAGGATCACATCGAGAGGAATGTGACCTGGGACTCTGAGAATGATTGGTTTACAAACTGAAAATAATATTTTAATCCTGAGTGTCTGCAATAGTTTTCTTTTAACCAATTTGAAGAATTTGTTTATGTTGCGTTTTTAATTCAAGTATTATTCAATTTTTGATACCAAATTGTATTACAGAGACAAGTGTAGAGTTATACATAGTAACACTCTAGATAGGCTCTTCACTACTTCCACTCTTCACTGCTTTTAGTTCTTTATACATCATCAAAAAAAAAATGTATACAGTTGTCTTTGCAGTCAGGTCTCTGCTAGAACAGAGGTTTAAATGTCCCAATTCATCATAAGGGAGGGCAGGGTTTAATTTTCCTACAGAGGAGCTACTTTCACTATTTTGATCTTTTCATACTTGTATTAAAAAAAATAGTATAATTACTATTTTTTTAAATGAAACTGTTTTAAATGAAACTCCAAATGAGTGCTATGTTATTTCATATGACAGATAATATACAGGTAGATGGCTTTTCTAATCAATAAGTATAATTTTTATTTTGTTTAATCATATCATTACTTAATATTGATTTGTTAAAAATTTTGTCATGATACATTTAATGCATTTTAAACACCCACATTGTATCTGCAGAATTGTCTAATAATGATCTTAGATATTTCTTTGTTACTGAGTCTGAGATACACACTTAAAAAAAGGACTTAGATTTAGTCTAAAATTAGATACCTTTCATAGTGATGATTAACAATCTAGTCTAGTAGACTATTTACCAAAGTTTGATCTTGCTGGGTGCTTCACTATTGTGACCTTATGTCAAACTGATCTATATAAGTTCTATAAAACTTTATATAACGTGCTTTCAATATTGACAGTTAAAAAGCTTACCTCACAGATGATTTGCTATTGTCATGAGTTTGAACCTCACTAAGTCTTCATCTTTTGTCCTATCTCAGATTAATATCTATATTGTTTGAAATTTGTCTGGAAGTTTAGTCAAATATGTAATATTAAAAAGAAAGATTGGCTACATAAAATAGCACCTCAGTTTGCTTTCAAAATATGCCTCTTGGAGCCCCCACACACTACTTGTTTCTACCTCCACTTTTTCTTTTTCTTCATGTTCTTTTTTTCTTTTCTTTTTCCTTTTTTTTAATTTATTTATTTTTGTAAATACTTTGTAAAGTCCTCTTCCAGAATAACCATCAACTGCTATGTTAGATTCTATTTTGTCTGTGGTGTGAAACTTATCTTTCAAGAATAATAGCCAGAAGTCACAAATCCAAATTTTAACTTTAACAGGCTTGGCAGACATTGAGAATGCAATGTTTTGTAAAAATAGAAAAATTCTAAAACCCCCTGACTTTTGTGACACAATGAGCTATGATCAAAATAACCACATAGTCAAATGGACTGTAAATGAGTTTATCTGGGCCTGAAGAGACCGGTATTTTATGAAAACTAACAGAAAAATATATGATAGCTTCAAATTAACTGTCCACAAATAGAGAGAAAAAAAACAAAAAAAAAATTAAATGAACTTTTGAGATCAAGTGCTACTAGACAAGATAGGTAATTCCAGTTATGGGCTTATACTGTCAGTTTGCATTCTAGATAGTGACAAGCTGTTCATCAAGATAGAGAGTTATGGGAGCTTAATGATGAGAGTAAGAGAGATGTGGGATCAGGGGTAGACGAAATTCTTACTGGCCAAAAGGAAGATCTGATCTGTTAGTCTGTCATGAGAGAATACAGATGTGGCAGTGATGATTTACATACTCCAAAAGAGAGTGCCAAGGGAATCCATGAATAGTGAATCTAATGTATATTAAAAAAAAATGAATTCACATTTGTTAATATTTTACTTTTCGTTTCCCATGTAAATATACACTAACCCTTTCCCAATTTTATTTGTATGCAAAAGGGAAAGCAAAGCACATTGTGGGATGAAGCTGTCTAGTCAGAAACTGCCCAAGGGCTGTGGTCATACGTGTGCACTTGACTGATTTATTTGCAGTCATTATTAATAAAAGTCACACAGTGCTTCATGTAGTAAAAATTAAAAATATTAGGAAATGCTGAAAAGTCTTGAGACAACCTAGAAGCTCATCCCTCAAAATTCTGATGTAAGGTCATTTTGTCTTATTTTAGTAAGTGAGCTAGGTTGATAAATTTTCAGTAGCCCCCCCCCCACATTACTACCAGTTTTATTGAACAAAATATTATGATTGTTGAGTCAATGATTATAAGATTCTTTTTCTATATTTCTTTTTCTCTTATCTCAAGAAATATAATCTAATTTAATCAAATTGGCTAAACTATCTCTCCTTCACTTTCTGAAGCGTGTCTTAATTTTCGTTTCATCAGTTTATCTATTGATTCTTATTTTCTACCTACTTTCTGCCAATATCTGATTGGCACAAAAGGTCTGTTTAGAAACAATACAGTCAGTCTGACCTGAGAAATGACAAGTTGAGTTTATTAAAGATTTTCTTTAACAAAATAGTATTATCACAGTTTTAGGAATTATTTTTACTAGTATCCTGATTTTGATTGTTTCTATCATTACATTTTGGTTGATGCACTCAACAGCCTTTTTAGTGTTTCCTGAACCTTTGGAAGTCTTGTCATTATTTTATAAATTATTTTGACTTGTAAATTTTTTTTTTTTTTCCAAAAATATTTTATGATTGTCATGTATTCAAGTATGATGTAAAACATTTTATAAAAATCAAATTAAAAAGATCCTGTTATGTAGAATTTTGATATTCTTTTCACCTGTATCAACATAGTAGCAACTCTTTAAATAGTCAACCAGACTAACTTTTTTTCATGATTGTCCTGCAACCCTCTATCCCCCACAAAATTTTAAACCGTCCAGAAATCTTCTTTTTTTTTTTTTATTTATTTATAACTTTATTTTAATTTGTAGTTGTTAGTAAAATAAAAACACCATTAAAATGTTTAGAAAATAAATTTTTTTTGATCCATTCAATCTTTAAACTGTTTTGTGTCCTGCAACCATTACACCTACCACTTGATCCTGCTTTACTTTTAGTTTAAATTAACAAAAAAAATATTTATTTTGCTTTTCTTATTAAAGCGAAATGAGTTCTTCCAATTAGATCCTAATGTTTTTCACATTTAGTGAGAAATAATACAAATATCTAAATTTAAATCTGTCACCTGTCTTTTTTTGTTCTAGGTTTCATTCACTAGTCTACAAAGATTTTGTGTGTGTGTGAGTGCATTCTATTGTGGGATTTTTTTTTGTTTGTTTTTTCTTTTTGTTGTTGTTTTTAAGAAATTACTTCTGTAATAAATGCAATAGAATTTTGTATCAACCTGGTATCAGTCTCAAACATTTAACCACTCTTCCCAAGCTAATGATGTATTGTTCATAGAATGATGAGATGACATTACTTTTCAGCTCTGAATATGGCCTCTTTTATAAATTGTCAAACTTCATATGGAACAGAATTACTTTATTAGAAAATTTAAATGTTACTTGACTTTCAACTTTAAAAAAAAAGAATTTCCTTGCTGAAATATTGTATTAAACACTGTAAGAATGTTTCATGAAAGAGTAACAGTAATAATATTAGCATCAGAAGAATTTTCTTTAAATAAAAGTTGCTATAATATTTTCATAAAAGATAACTTGGCAAGAAGTAGGTTATGCATCAATACAAATAGAATATTCAGGCATTTTCTTTCTCCAAAATAGTGGATTGTTTTATCCACAAGATAACATCTTACCAAATTGATTTATGATCATGTTATATGACAATCATAAATAGTGCCAATTGATACAGCACCTATTTTCTGTGGGCTTTGTGTTGGACTTTAGTGATTTTTTTTTTTTTTTCAGTGTTTACCCAACTTGCCCAGGAGAAGACTGAACTTCTTTTGTCTTGAATCATGATAACCTAAACAAAAAATTAAATGTGGACTTATAGTTTGAAAAAGGGTTTCTGGTGTTCAGTGTATAAAGGAATTTGGTCTAGCATCTTAAGGAATATTCTGTTGATGGTGGAAACTTTGAATTTGGCAAAACAAAAGAAAAATGCTGCATATAATAGTGACAATAAGAAAGTTTTCTGTGAAATGTAAAAAGAGAAAAAATAGTTTACCTTTTGTGCACAATGTATTTCTGACAAGGTAATTAACCTTTGTGTTACTTTTTTTATTTTATTTTTTCCAACCATTTAGTAAAAAATCAAGCTAACATTAAAAGGTTAATAATCAAGGGAGAAAACTGTACAGTTTATGATATTTCAAGAATTGTGTGTGTGTGTGCATATATATAATGTAAATTGACATTTCTCCTGTGTAATATTCTATGAGACAAGATCTTTCAGGCTGCACTTCCCCAATGTACTAAAATTAAAAGGAGCAACATTAAGGAAACAATTTTTTTTTGTCTCTACCAACACATTAAATCTGACCATGTACTGAATTTTCCAGTTGTGAGGAAATGAATAAATACTATACTTATTAAATTTAGCTTTGTATAACATGAGGCAAAATAGGAATAAGAAGATTATATTGTACCTGCCTTGAAAATGAGTTTGGTGAATTGACAGGATTCTTTAGGATTTCAGTCCCCACCCTGCTATCCCAAACGCAGTATTAGCTTAGGCTTGTCTAGTAATTAGAATATATACAATTGCTCCACCCATCAAGCAAACCACTATTTGTCTATCTGTCTGAGATGAGGTAGTCTCTTTATCTTTATTGCCATGTTTATGACGTTTCTGTCTTTGGGCTCTCCGTCCTTCTTCATGTGCTAGGAATTTCGAACCAAACCCTTTATTTCAATCACTGAGGTATATCATTGTCATTCCATGTACAATGCCACTTCTGGTAGCCAAATAGTTATCACCCTTTCACTTAACTCTCTAAGTTATTTGTTCACCACTGCTGTAGCCTAGTATTGAACTCACAACTCTTTGGGTCAAGTCACTGGAACGAACCAATGCCTATATCCACTAAGCCATGTGTCCTTAAGGTAAATAAATAACTTAGCCACATAGTTAAATTAAAGGGAGATAACTATCAGAAGTGGCATTGCACATGAAATGAGAATGAGATATCCCAGTGATTGAAATAAAGGGTTTGGTTTAAAATTCCTTGCACCTGAAGAAGGCCAGAGTGTACAACGACTGAAATGTTGTAAACATGGCAGTAAAGATGAGGACACTAACTAAATGTAAATAATATAACACTACATATCTAATTTACTTTTCTATGTATCTGCATGTACCATGGCAACTAATTTCTTTCTACAAAAAATAATTAGAAATTTATTGAGAAAGGACAATAAAAAGAACAAGATTCAAGAAGGCTGATGATGATAATGTGAAATTAAATTTTTGAAAGTCATGGTTGACAGGGAAAGTAAAAAAAAAAATCAATAGTTCTATAGCTGAGAAACTGTTACATCTAAAAATTTCAACAGTAAAATACATGTAGCTACCAATGAAGTACTGCAATGAGCTGCTGGTTCTTGGCATTTTACTGTTGAAATTGCTGGATTAAATATTTGAAACGCATAATTGTCAAAAACAATATATTGCAGTGATGATCTATTAACTTGACAGTGAATCCAAAAAATAAAACAAATATTAAATAAAATGTGGCAAAAATTTAATCCATGAAGTTGGCTTGTCAACTTTTCTTATGCTAACCTACAAAGCTTTTCTTTTTGTCTTTTATTGTCATGTTAATTTCTTTTTCTCTTAAACTATATAAGATGAGGCCCATTCACTAAAAATGATGAGAAAACAAAAATGCTTTTATTAAACATGCTTTTATGTAAATTTGTTATACTCTTCCTTATGAAAAAAAAAAATTAATGAAAGGTCAATTGTCCACATATAAAACAAACAAACAAAACTGGCAAAGTAACAATTTTCAGATGATTTTGCATTGATGTTTCCTTTTCTAATTTCTTTTCTCATTTTAGATGAGGTCAGTGACACTAGTTAAATGTCATATGTAGATATTTATTTAAACCTCATAGCACCAAAGATACGTCTATGTAAATATTCAGTGTTTGCATTTCCTCTTTCTCTTCAATTTTTTTTTTTTTTAAATCTCTTTCTAGTTAACATGGTTTTCTTTGTTTCCCTCTTCAATTTGAGTAAGAAAGAAATTATTTAATCAAATAGAAGAAAACTTTAAATTTTAAACCTTTTCATTTCCCATGCTTATGGATGGTAAGTCTGATCAGCTTGATTAGGTCAAATTGGCCGATGATCTAAAAAAAAAAAAACTTCTGTCAATCACCTGAAAGACACCTTTCTTTCTTGCTTCCAATCAACATGGTTTATGCTAACCTCCATGAGAGTGACTCGATGGGTTTTCTCTTGCTGACATGAAGATATTGAATCCATTGATAGGACTGCTACTAAGAAAGTGGGTTCATTTTATTGTGCTAGACAATAAAATGAACTCTGAAATCTATCTTACATATTTATAGGTCTACCATCTGTCCAATGCTTTGACTATTGTTGCCAAATATAGTCTGGTGTGCCTGATGTATATTTGGAGATTCTTGATAAAATCAAAAGAATTAGCAATATTATTGGTCCTGACCTGGCTTCTCAGCTTCACTTTCCCTTACTTCCTGTACCTTTTCTATAAATACTTTCATGGTAATCGTTAGGATGAATTCTTTGCTATGGTACCTATCATTTATGAATTTAAGGACATTACTAGATTGGCAGCAGGGTCACACCAATTTACAGTTGAATTAGCTAGATGTAACTAAATTCTATGCGAACAGTTTCTTTTCTTGCACTTCTCACTTATGGAACTCTCTTCTGGTTCTATGATTTTCAGCCAACTTTGATCTTCAAAAATTTAGATGCATTTATAGTTTTAATGGTCTTTAGATCATCTTGTTTACAATTAGGATGCATATAATTGATACAATTTTCCAAAGGACATGATATTTTATTTTCAACACCAATAATCAACAAACAACATCAAATTCTTACAGTCCCTATTCATGCACCACACCCTTTCATATGTTTGTCCAAATTTAGTGCAATTCACACACATATGTATAAAACTGTTATTGATCTTAAATTTAATTTATTTCGTCATAACCAATTGTGTGTGCATACACATATATAATTTGTGTGATTTACACCTTCACCCACAATGTTGATTTTCTTTCAATGATACAGTATTTGTTGGCTAAGAAGCAATAGAGACTTTTTACAGAAACAAAATAGCATTGTGGGAAAGCAAGTATTAGCCACAGGAGTGCACAAAATGAATATAAAAGCGTAACTTTAAAAAAGGGAATTAATGCTTGGCACTTAACAAGTATCTAAAAATGTTAACATCCTTTAATACTGGCTGGTGGTTAATGTGTTAGATTAATTGTGAATGCGTTAAGTACATTGACAAAGATAGATTAAATAAATTCTTATGTAAAAAAAAAAAATGTTTATTATAATTAAGATACAAAACTATTAGTTATCTATGATATATATATATATATATATATATATATATATATATATGTGTGTGTGTGTGTATGTTAACATCCCTGTAACCACTCATTTGAGCCAAAAGCTTAAAATCAGTGTAATAAAAAAAAAAATAACCAAATGCTGGACAATTTTTATCTGTATTTTCACCTGAAATTATAGCCGAAACTTATCCTCCAGTAATTTACTGGTTTCCAGCTTTTGTTAGGCATAAACTATCGTCATTATTAATTACAAACACGCTTTTGAGATTCTACTAAAATATTGATAAATTTGACCATGGAAAAATTACTGACCATAACATAGTTTTCATTTCCTTTGAAGCTTTGCTCTTATGCCATTATCATATTGCCATGCGACACACACGTGTGTCCATGATACACAGATACACCACATGGCACTATAGAGAAAGAAACAAAGTTACACCATGTATTCATGTCATTCTTTATGGTTCAATGAATTTTCTTTTATCCAAATAAAAATGACTGATCTAAGTAGAGTGACCATAAAATAAGACGGCAGAAATAAAAAGAATTTTTAAAGAATTTGTTCTACTCTAAAGGTTTTTCTAAATTTTTTGCTTGTATTTCCTGAAATAAAACCGATAGATTGTTTTATATATAAGACTTTTTTTTTTTTATCAATTCACTTAAAGCAAGGAGCTACTGGGAGTGAAAAAGTATGAAAAGACTTTAGAAGGAACTGGAAACCCAAACCTAAACAGGAAACAAGGGATGAACATCTACTCCTATTCAGAAGACCAGAAAGGAGTGAGAACCATATGATAGGTGAACCTATTAGGGGAAAAATAAATACTAAATAAAATTATTTATTAAGACCTTGAATAAGTTCTTGCTAATTTTTCATAAAAAGTAATGTTTTATTTTCAAACATTAGTAAGATATGCAACTGAAAGCATTGTTTCCAACAGAGCATGGATTCCTAAGTCTCAACAAGAATTCTGTCTGTGCTTCAGCTGCAGAATTATTTTGAATAAAGTAGTGCCGTAAAATTCCTCACAAGTACGGTTTATTTGGCACAAAATCCAACATGTTTAATGCTGTGAAAAACAAAGTTGTTTACACTTTGTCAAAATGATATCTACTGAATTTCAAGCTTGCTTATAGTAATTCCTCATAGATACATTACCATCTGAAACAACACACATGCAGTTCTGAGAACGTCATCTGTTGGAAAGGATCCAAAACTTATTCAAGGTCCTAAGAGTTTTGGTAAAGATGTTAGATGTATAGAGTTGAAGTAGACTTTAGAAGGAACCAGAAACACTGTTCTAAGAAGGAAACGAGAGATAAGCCTCTACATTTGCCCCCCCCCCCGCTCACTTCCTTTTACAGTGGATATGATCTTATATAAGTTATAATGGTATCTCCAAGTCAGCAGTAAATATGTTAACAATAATAAGGGGTAATTCTCGGAAAAGTCTGCATATGGGGTTCAATTCCTCAAAATCTTTATTTTATTTATAAACCATTGTTTTAATTTCATTAATTGTCTTTTTGTACATTCCTTATCATACAAAATACGCCAATAGGCCAATAAATTCTTGTATCTTCTGCAGATTTGTTAAAGATGAACATCTTTACCATAAATACCAAAAAGTAAAGCAAAATTTTATCTAAGTGAAGATCTTGTGTCAAGAACACTTAATACTTTTATCATTGAAATAGTTATTGACAGAATTTAGCTTAGTCTGATACAGGGTCAATAAGATTATAATGCACCAATATTTCAGATGAAGTCAGGCTTTCATACTTTAAAAAGCAAATTTTTTTCTTTGCTTTTTTCCCCATATTGGCCCAAATCCTGACTACTTACATCAATAGGAAATAGACTTCAGCCATTAAGTAGGTCCTGTTTGACTTTTTATGGCTTGCCTCTGATCTTGAATAAGCAAAGCTTTTATTCTTTTAGAAAGAGAGAGAGAGACATTTATGTAACTTTTCATAATTAGATGTTATTATTTAATAATATCTAATTATAAAAAGTTACATGATCACAGCAAATTTTGACAGTAAGAAGAAAATAAAAAAATTTTCAGTTGTTTTCTTTTTTTTTTTTTTTTTTTTTTTTTTTAAGCACAGATTACATTTGAATTTTTTGAGTAAGTTTTTTGACTTTTATTTAATCACTGTCCACTAACTTTACTGCTACTCCTCTTCATCCTGCTTAGCTCTTGTCAATTATTGCACTAATAAATGAAATATTTCAGATGGTAAAGGAAATAAAAATTAAGCACATGTGATGCATAAATTTTGTTTTAGTAAATTTCACCAGTCCATATATTTATGTTGAAAATTAGTAAAAAGGTATTGTCAGTGGCCAGGAATTAAAACTAGCATTGCTAACAGTACAAGGCCAATTGTATAATGTAAATATACTGCTAATGTTTGACTGTAGACATTCATTGTAAATGAACAAAGGGATTGTCACTAGTCAGAATTTCAAGCATTATTGACACAATACTTTTGCTTAGGTTATGATTTTAGAATTTTATGAAATCCTAATAACTGGTAATTTTGGGTTCTTTTCTACTTTTATATAAAACTATCTGGGTTCATGAATTGTATAAAAAAAATTTATAAAACTTAAATTCTTTAATTTTTGAAAATCAGCCAAACTTAAGTTACATTTCATGCACATTTTGGCTCTCACCCTTCAACTTCATGTGACAAATACTAAATAATCATCAATGGAATTTTATGTCAAGTCCATAACAAAGTTGGTTGTAATGTAACTGAAAAGTTTGTATGTGCAAAACAACAATCTATTGATACAATAAGTTTAGGAGTATGCAGGTTTTATTGTTGTGCCAATGACACTATGACTGAAAAATATATACTTAATGTAAGAAAGATTTCATAGAAAACCTTCAACTTAATTCAGTCTACTCGTTATCTTCTATATTGTGTGTTGACTCTCATGTTGCCAGCTTATAAGGCATGATAATATGCCAGTGCATAGGCTGTTATTGGGATGCAACTTACAATAGTGTGTGGGTCATAATCTTAGATGGCCTGTTTTACTTATTATACACTGGCATGTTAAATCCATAGATTAAACATACAGTAAAAAAAAATCCAATCAAAATTCAGTTAATATCTGTCAGAAAACTCTTGTAGTTCCTGTTACAAAGATTTTCTTTTTCAGAGATCAACGTCATCAAAATCAATTTAGCCTAGTTCATAGGAAGGCTCTTCAGGGAAGAGATACCAGTAGGGGGAGGGTTACTTTGAAAATCAGCTTGAAATCCTTATATTTTGCTGTGCTTAAAAAATTGACCAATGGTATTGAACAATTAACTTAGCCATTAAGTAGGTTCACTTTATCATGTTTTTCTAATTTTCTTTTTGATTTTAGTTTTTTTTTTTTTTTATTTGGAAAATTCTGTTAGTCATGAAACTGTTTAGATTTATGGGAACACACATATGAGGAATGGCAGAAATATGACTAATACCATTTACATTATACATCAAAACATTAGATAGTCACTCAGCTTACTTTAAATTGAAATGTTGATGTTTGTCTTCTATATCTAGATGCTCGATTTAGTAATTAACTCCTTCACTTTTTTATTGCTTTTGTTTTTATGGTTAAAAATTATCTAAAATTATTCTAATTTTACAACATTGTATTGGTAGTAATTTTACATGGAAAGGAAATATGTTATATGATGATCCTAGACATAAATTTATGGAAATGGATTCAAAAATTAGTGGACTAACTTGGAATAAAGAGTGTAAATCAATTAATTTGGAACAATGCCCAAGAATGGCGGGTGTTTTAAAGGTTAAGGTAAATTAGTAGCTACTTAAAAGATTGGTTTGTCATGTATTTTATTGTTATTCTGTAAAAAATCCTGCTATTGGTTGTTGATGAACTTTTAAGAAGCCATTTTAAAGTTGCCATGAAACCCCCCACCCCATAAACAACTAGAATTCAGAAAGTAATCATTTGCAGTTAATGGGCCTTTGCAAACATTCAGAAATGATCTTAGATGTTTATCCTCTTGTATACAAAACATTTCTCTCATAAGCAAAATGTAGTTTTAAAGTAAAACACATGTACAGATGTCAAATAAATTAAGTTAATGATTCATGCTAGTGACTAAAGTAAAACTTCCTTATCCAGTGTTGAACATGCAATTATATCAATTTATAAGGCTTTATTCAGGAATCCCTATTAAATGTCTGAAAGAAAGGATCAAATATTAATCAATTTTTACAAGGGGTTTTAACCGCCCCCCCATTCCCCAGCACCATTCTGGTCAAAGAAGTATTTACCATGAGCCTACTTAAGAAAGACACCAGCATATAAGAAGGGGGAAACTTAACCTAATTCCAGTGAAATTTCTAAACTGAAAATGTGCTCTCAAACTGACATTTCAATGAGATACTGTCTTTGGCAATAATTTCAAGTCACACTGCCAGTCATCCATAAAAGTGAGAGAGTAGAGAACAAACTAAAGATCTTCTTTGTTAACTTAAGAAATGGCTACTGTTTATAAGTTGGCTTCCAACCAGATATATTTGGGCAGCAATCTTTCATTTAAACATATTTAATTAAAAATGACCAACAAGGAAGATTTTAATTTTTAATTTTTCAGTGTTCTTGAATGTTTCCCTTTTGTTGGAGATAAGGAATGTAAAAATGTTCCATAATTTTCGACTTTTCAAGTGCCTTCAGCCTCTTCACAGGCAATTTTCAAGGATGTTATTTTTCTGGTGCTATAGCCTCATGTTTGACTGCAATTTTTTTTTTTTTTTTTTTTTTTTTTTTTTGAAAAGGAGAATTCTTTCAAGCTGTCACATGATGTGCGTGGCCGTCATT
>JBBBDQ010001710.1:0-57500 GCA_037127315.1 Ascarosepion bandense
TGTAGTTTTATGTTTGGGTTTCTCCGAATTTTTTATTTTATATATATATATATATATATATATATATATATATATAGTGACATAAATTAATAAATATACATATGAGGAGGGTGTACATACATATAGTATTATTATTCCGATATTAATAAAACAGTGTTCAATATATGAACAGAGCTGTATTATATAAATATTAATAAATATATATATATATATATATATATATATATATATATATATTATCCTACATCTCTGGCACGACTATGTAACCATAGAGTATTTAAATTTTTAATCTTGTTATTAAAAAGCAGTAACTTAATTTTATAAGATTAACTTCCTATGAACATCAAGTGAATTGAAATTCAAATCTATTAAACTGTCAGTTTGAAATATGTACCTGATGATTGTATAATGCATGAAACTCTGAGTCATGGCATAGACATAGAACAAGAGGTTTAAGACGTACCAGATCAATTGGTGGCTTCCCCTATGTGGATAGGGGTTGCAGGTTTGAATCCTGCTGAATGGCACACATTTTCGTTACAAAGATTTATCATAAATAATCAGGCCGCTAGAAATAAATATATAATACTGTTTGATTATAAACAGAATATCTACTTAAATACGAGTATCGATAAAAAATAATGTCCAAAAAAAATTTCACACACATATATATATATATATATATATATATATATATATATATATTGCATATTAAAAAAATTTAAATTTTCCCAAAACATATAGCTATTTCAATGATTGAATTTAACACCTGTCTCATCAGTGGTAACAAAACAAACGGTAAAATCAGATATTGTTAATTGCCTGAAGATAACAGATGGTACAAACCTGGTTTGTGTAATATAACCCGTTTACAAATGAAAAATATTATGTTCTATAATATATTGAACACTTTTAATACAACTGTGTATTGGTCTACTTTAATTATGACCAAAAACTAAGTAATTAAATGATTAACATGCTCTTGTCTTACAACTGAGCATTTTTATTCACAGTGTATTTTAATGATAAATGATACAGAATTTACCGAATGCAGAGAAAAAAAACAACAATGGAAAAAAACAACAATGCAAGAATTCAAAATATTGCACTCACTGAAAAATATACCCATACCACACCAAAAAGAATATATGCTGCATTTATTACAAAAAACTGAACAGTTTTTTAACAGGATCAGATGGAAAGCATCATCCTTCCTAAAAAATACGCAGGAGAGAAAAAGGAAAAAGATATGAGTAATTTCAATTTTAAAACCAGAAGCTATCCCCCTGCAATCAAATAATTAATTAAATTTGAAAAAGATATGATTTCCATATTAGACCAAATAAAATTTTTAAAAATCAACAACTTCCAAAAACTATTAAACACTGAAGTAAAAAAAACTAAAAAAAACACAAGTAATCTTTATTAAAGGAGAAAAATCTAACAACATTTATGAAATAAACACAAAGGAATTTGAAAAAAAATGATGAATGAGGAAATCACTAAATCTTACAATAAGTCCTGGATTCCTATACTGAAAATATTAACAAGGAAGCTAAAATTATTACAGATAAACTGGATTTTAACTAGTAGACAAGCTTTCCTAACAATCAAAGACTCCAAAGAAGATTTTCCCAATAACCCCTCATACCAGCTTGTAAATCCAACAAAAACAGAAGTGGGCAAAATAAGCCATCAAATATTAAAAAATATTTGTGACTTACGAAGAACTGCCACACAAGCTAACCAATAGAAGAACACAAGTGATTGTATTTCCTGGTTCCAAAAGATCTGAAACAAAAATAAATATATGTTCATTGAATATGATATAAAAAATTTTCACCCATCAATTTCTGAAAAAGCATAGAAGCATTTAATTTCGCTAAAAGGTACATAAACATACCATCTGAACATATAGATATAATCCTACATTGCCGCAAATCCATACATTTACGCAATGGTAAAGCATGGATTAAAACCTCAAATAACAGTACCTTTGATGTACCACAAGGATTGTATGATGGAGCTAAAATTTCAGAATTGATGGGTATATACATTTGAAATAAAATCAATGAAATAATCCACATAGACAAACATGAATTATACAGAAATGACAGATTAATGATAGCACCAGACAACAAAAGAGAAAAATGATAAAATAAGGAAAGCATTTTACAAACTCTTCAAACTACTAGATTTTGAGATGATAGTCAAAACAAAGAAAAAAGTAGTCCAATATTTAGATGTAGAATTAAATTTACAAATTGGCAATGTCTCTTCATATATGAAAGCAAAGACAAATTTAAAATACAAGATCTAATCATCCCAAAAGCATAATCAAGCACATTCACAAAGAAATAGAACACAGGCTATCAATCAAAAAATTTGTCAAACAAAACAATATTTGATGAAAAGAAAATAAACTATAAGGATGCGCAAAGAAAATCTGGCCATGAGAACATTTTAGAATACAATCCCAACCAAACCAACAAATAAAAAACCATTATCTGGTTCAACCCACCATTTAAGTTAGAAGCAAAAACCAAAATAGGACAAATATTTTTTTTAAAACTGATTGATAAATACTTTCCAAAAGCTCAGAACTAAACAAAATTTTTAATAGGAATTCAATAAAACTGAATTATAGCTATATTAGTAATTTAGAACATTTCATAAAGAACCAAAATGCCAGAAACTTAAATAGCAACATACAAAACAAGATCATTAATAAGGAATGTAACTGCAGAGACAAAAATAAATGTCCACTTCAATGACTTTGTCATACAAAACAAGGCATTTACAAAGCAAAAATACATGAATTAAATGGTAAAAAAAAAATATATTTGGGATCTACCTAGGATACTTTTAAGGCCAAATTTTTAATCACAGTTCTACATTTAAACTAGAAAACTTAAAAATTTATGCAAAATTGGCTAGGCACATATGGAAATTGAAATTTAAAAATGGAAAGGACCCAGACATAACGTGGAGTATAATGAAAACAGCCAAGCCTTACAATGGAAGCAAAATATATAAATTGTGCCAGGAGGAAAAGTTAGCTATTATGTTATTACCAAACAAAAATGAATTAGTGAACAAAAGAACAGAAATTATGATTAAGTGTAACTATACCATAAAATACCCTATTAGGATCATACAACCATGGATGAAAATGTTATAAACGTTCATAAAAAATCCCTGTTACTAACAACTAATATTTGTGAATGATGAGTGTAAGATTTTATTTTTAAATTCATTTATTGTTTAATTTTTCTCTTTCATTCCCCCTCACCATTTATCCTTTGTGAAGATTTTGTTTGTGTGTTCATAATTTTAGGTAGGGAAAACTGTCACACTACCATGGTTTTGAGCTTTTCAGTTTCCTCAGGCAATTTGTTTTCAAAATCATAATAGCATAACCAGTTGATCTTCTCTACCTAAATATCTAAATGCTTTAATGTTAATTCTTCATTTTCCTTCAAACATATATTGAGCACTTTCTAATACAACTGTTTACTGGTCTAATTTAAATCCGATCTATAACTGTTCAGTATATAGCTCAGAAGTAGAATTGCTGACTGATGTCAATTCAGTCAGGTTTCAATCCAGGAACAATCAGATGTCTAACTTCAATCAAGCAATCAAATGTCTAACCATACTGATGACCTGTGATACAGCAAAACAGGACTGTCTATGAATGACTATATATATATATATATATATATATATATATATATATATATATGTGTGTGTGTGTGTGTGTGTGTGTGTGTGTGTGTGTGTGTATATATATATATACACACACACACACACACATTGAAACAAGGATTGAAAGACAAAATGGATGACTGTGAAGACATGGAAAGAAGGAGAATACATAAAATAAAAATAATTAAAAAGTAACAGGATATATTCATTTAAGACAAAGTTTATGGGATTCTTGACCAAATGTGAAGAAAAAAGCAAGAATGAATCTGCTCCACACAGATTTAAATTTCTCAGGGAATGTCATGTCACACTCCTGCTAGTGGTGGTGGAGAAGTAGCCATTAGCAGCTTCAATTTTTTTTCACTCTTTCTTTTTTTTTCCATGTTCTATGTTTTTACAAATCTAAATGACTTAATATTCACTCTTTTAAAATGCATTGGAAAATTCATGATCAGTTCCCTGAGTAAAATTTAAATTAAATACTGCAGCATCAACAATTAACACTAGATCAATAAGAAAATAATCAGTACAGACATATATCTTTGCTGATAAATATGATAATTAAACATGGAATTGAAAATGTTAAAAAAACCTGTTTGCTTTTGGCCTCTTAAAAGATAGTGAAAAACTTGCTTTGCTAGTGTCTTAACTTTTATCAAAGTGATGTATCTCTTTCTTTCCCGTGAACAGAAGCTGTTATCATTTTCTTAGATTTAACAGTTATATTTTTATTGTTTAAAATAAAACTGTTAAAGCTGTGCAATTTATAGACTTCGATATATTTATTATTTGTTCTAAATATTTAAGAATTTTAGATGTTATGATTTATTATGATTTACTTATTATTTATTATGATTTATTTTGTATTTAATAAGAACTAATGCAACCATAAATAAGTATTTTGAAATAAGTATTTTTTTCTAATGAAGAAGAGAGTAAAAATAATATTTCTTTAGATTTGCTATTGTTTTTGTATTTGGTATCTATTAATATTTTTTTGATGGAATACTGAAGAGTTCTCAGCCTGTCTCATTTTATAAAATTTTATAAAATCTGGTCAAATATCATATATATATATCCCAAACAGTGCTTTTGAACCCATATATTTTCCCAGGACATTGGGGGCAGGCTCCTCACACTAAAACAAGAACAAAAGTCCTTTATAAACATATGCCTGCAAATCCTTTGTTTTTGAGTTATTGAGTTTAAAGTTTAAAATAAATGCTGTTAAATACACAATACAAGATAGAATCCAAAAATACTTTTACAAATTTTGGGGGTGGGTTCCAGACACCAAAACAAAGTAAAATGTACATATAAACATATGTCCAAAAGGCTACCACTGTACATATCAGCTCATAACAAACGTTCAAAATGTCCTCCACTTGCATCTACACATGCATATAGCCATTGGATCAGTGACTAGTGAACCCTTTCAAATACTTCCACATGGTGTCAAATTGTTTTGCAGGCTCCCATGGCATGTTCATAAAGTGTCTCTGCATTATTAATGTCTGCTGCATAAACCAATTGTTTTAGATGGTCCCACAGATAAAAAACCAAAGGATTGACATCAGAAGAATTTACTCTTCAGTCTTGTTTATGGATGAAGCAACATTTGGAAGAGATGGAATAACAAATTTACACAATCAACATTTTTAGACAGATTGAAATCCTCATAGTACAATACAGGCCATACACTAGCATCAGTTTACAATTAATTCCCTGGCTCAAGAGAATTGCTGCTGACAGCAGGAATGTATACCATGTCACACAAGCAGGAGAACCTAACCATAATCTGTCAGACAATTTTTGTAACCATATCACCCCTTAGATCTGGCCATCTAACTTCCCAAACTGCAGCCACCTTTGATTATTATGTCTTATGTACCTCAAAGCTTATCTGGGAAGTAGTTTAACACAGATGTCACTGTTGTTTCAGAGGTGTAAGAGTGATTCCAGTTGTTTGACACCATGTTTTTTGAGGAGAGAAGTTATTCACACACACACACGCGCACTGATGGGACAAGTACATCAATGTTGATGGTAAAAATGTAGAAATAAGTGGTATATAAGTGGTTCTGGTCACATATGCACAAGATTTTATTTATAATATAGTAGCAAACATGTTGGATGAGTAAATATTTATACCTTACACATATATATTAATAAATGTTTGTACCTTATACATTAAGAGAAAATAACATTGCAACACTCTGAAGGATGACACAGAGTGTGATCTGAATACAGTTAGTACATGCTAGCAAGTAGTAGATATTCTGATAAAACTTTCAGTCTTCATCTATCTTGTGATTTAGTAACACTAATACACTTTCTGTTTCTTATTTTGAAATGCATTTTAAAATAAGATTCAGTGTAATGAATGTATCTAGTGCAAACATGTAACATGCCATAGAAATGGTCACATACTCCTTTTGTTCTTTTTAGGAGTTAGACTTTGGACTTTCAAGTGGCTGGATGATCATTTGGGAGAATTGATGTGCAAGTTGGAAGCAATGCATCAGTTATGCTTTAATGTTGACTACAGTGGTTAAATGAACATTCCAACATCCATAGATCAAGTTCTAGAGGACCATATAGTGCAGATGATTGCTAAGATCACTACACTTTGAAAGCAACAATGGTAGACTGCATGATATTCACAGTAACTATCATCCTCAGGAACGTCAACATGGATCATTAGGTATGTGTGCTTCTAGCCAAACTTCCATTTATGCTGCAACACTGTTGTGATTGTCTTTGATGATGTCATGAGAGATTTGAGAGTCACCTAGAGGATAAAACAGGACTGCTTTGTGTTCAGAGATGAGAACAGCTTCTGACTTTATACAAGTGATACACATGGAAAGCCAAAATCTGCCAGAGTATATTTACTTATGAGACACACACGCACACCCAAATGCACGCGCACACACACACACACGCACACACACACACACTTATATATATGAGTATATATTAATGTGTTGGCAATGTTTAAACTTCAGGCCTGCAAATAAAACTGTCAAAAGGACAGTTTTTCTATTGACACTTCTGTTACTGCATACTCCCTTGGCAATATTTATTGTCTTAAATCATCTGTAATCATCTGCACTATATGGTCCTCTAGAACTTAATCTATGGATGTAGGAATGTTCATTTAACCACTGTAGTCAACATTAAAACATAACTGATACATTGCTTCCAACTTGCACAGCAATTCTCCCAAATAATCATTCAGCTGCTTGAAAGTCAAAAGTTTAACTCCTTGAATATGTGACCATTTCTATGTTTAGAATTTTAATAACAACAAAAATGTTACACACTATTTGGTTTTTAGATTATTTAGTTTACAAGGTTATAAAAATATGTGAACCAACTACAATTTATTATTTACGGTTTTATAAAAAAATAAATATAAAAACAAATTTTATATTCATAAACTTTACAAAATTATAAAAATATGGGAACCAACTTTAATCAAATATTTATCATTTACCATTTTATAAAGATTTATTATTTTCCATTTTATGAAAAAATAGATATGAAAAGAGGATTTTTATTCATAAATTTATAAAAATGTTCATGCACAAAAGAATTTAAATAAACACATAATGACAAATAACTTATAAATTTTGATAAAATGCATTTTCTGGGCATTTATTTTATTTACTATCTTCCTCTAAATTAAACATTCCTTTGATTTTAGATTTTAGGTAAAACCACAAACACTTAATATTTTTAGCATATATCTCTATATTCATTGGGTGGATAAGGTTTTCCTTGTGTATAATTACAGAATTTCTGTAATTTTAATGGATATTTCTATTCATTGGGCATCCTTGATTCTTTTTTTTTTATCATTCCACTTCGAGCAAAGTAATAAAGCCACTAAGACAAGTGTTTACTGAGTGCTAGAGAATATGAGAAAATAGACACTATTAAGAAGAGAAAAACAAGAAAAGAATGGGAATAAAAGACAGATGATAATGATGGATATTGTATTAAAATCTTTGAAGATCAAAGTTGACTGGAAAGCAAGAAACTGGAAGAGATTTCCACAAATCAGATGTGTGATAGAAAAAACTAATAACATAGAACTTAGGGTTAAATCTAGCCATTTCAACTGTAAAATAATGAGATCTTGCCACTAATCTAGTAATGCACTTAAATTAATAGAGTCTAAGTACTATAGAAGAAAATTCATCAGAATAATTATTATGAAAGTATTTATAGAAAACACACAGTGATGAGAAAGTGATTGAAGCCAAGATATAAAGTCAGGACAAATAACATTGCAGATTCTATTTTTGATCTTATCAAAAATGTCTAAATATATGTTAAGAGCACCAGGCCAGATATGGTAGTAATATTCAAAGCATATATGAATGGCAGACTTATTCTGGTAAGAAAAATTGTTTAGCATGACACAGTGAACCAACTTTCCTAGCAGCTAACTTAGCAGTTGATTTAATACACTCTTTACATAGCTTCTTCATGTCTTTTTATTGTCTCTTTCATAGTTGAAGTACATTCAATAGAGATTTATATGAGTTAAATATAATCAAATAATTTATAACTAAAATTGTAAGAATGAGACTGATAATTTTTTCACTACAAATACAAATTATGCAATTAGTCTGTCTTTGTAAAAATAAAAAAAATTGTATTCATTTTCCTCAGTGTTTCATACAGCATTTTAGCTGATGTGCTTTCTGGTCTTGTTCGCTGAATTCTAAGATGAAATACTCATTATTCCATTGATGTTTCAATTTAAACCAGAACATATTCCAGGTATTTGTTACGTCTAATAATTTTTATAGAACTTTCAGAAGAATCTCAACTTTTATTCTTGATAATTATCTTTTACTGTCATTTCTGTCAGAACAATTTACAGGTCTGAGCAACAAAAATTTATATTGAATTTGAAATAATTTTTTTTTTTTTGCTGCTGACAATACTTCCACTCTGGATAAAAACTTTGAATAACACTAAAAAAATGTACCCATCAACAAATATGATCAAAACAAATATAAGAATGCTAATGCAGATAATTCATAAAATAATATATATGCTTTGATATGTTGTTAAATAAATTATTTAAACTAGTTTGTTATTTTGATCATGGTGTTTTATTTGAGTTAGAATAATCCACAGAATAATCCATATGTGTGTATAATATTGATACTTTGTAAATCTTTTTTTTTAAATCAGTTCATTCCAAGGAAGGTGATAATATCACTAAGATGCAAGGGGCTATTATGAGTGAAAGAAAATGAAAAGACTTTAGAAGGAACCAGAAACCAAATCCTAAACAGGAAAGAAGCAATGAACCTCTACTCCTGTTAAAAAAAAGTGAGAACTGAGTGATAGGCAAACTTAAGTACTGTTATTGAGGAAAAATAAATAAAGGAATAGTAAATAAAATTTCAGAGTTTAGACAAAGACATTAGAAGTATAGAATTGAAGTAAACTTTAAAACAATTTGGAAATCCAATTCTCAAGAGAAAACAAGGGATAAGCCTTTACTTCTGTTCAAATGACCGGGGAGGAATGTGAATTGGACAATAGCAAACCTATCTACACCTTTTAATACATTTTCTTTGTAATTTCTATTCTATGAAGAACCTTTTATAGACATTTTTAATAGTATTCTCAACATCTGACAAGAAAAGCATAGTTCTCTCATTTCAAGTCAATTTTTTAAAAATTGCTCAGTTTCCACTACCATATTTCAAAGTAGGTATTACAGAACAATTCAGTACTTTTTCTTTGCTCCTAATGTTATTTTAAAATCTTTTCACATCTTATCTCAGATTCTGGAAAGTAACTTTCACTATTCCTTTGAATTTCTTCATTGCATTATTTTTACACTGATTCAGTCAGTCAGTTAATAAGTGCCATACGTGATACACGCTTGGGTGATCGTGTCTCAAAAGAGACATGACTGACTGGGCAGAAGATTATCCCGCAGTAGGTTGCCATTGCTTTCTGCGGTAGACTGGTTGCCGACCAAGGCCATAGAACCCAATCTGTCCTGCTATTTAACCCATAACTGGAAGAAAGAGATGGATTAATACCTTTCCCAAGGGTATTTGCACGTAAGTGAATACAATGGATTCAACTGGAATTCGAACTTGGCTCCCCGGTTTCTCTTCCGAGCCGAAATCCACTGTACCACAATGCACATCCAGATTACACTGATTAGATAACTGAATTGCTACCCTTGTTTAATTTTCATGTATGTGATTTGTAACCATCATACATTCTGTTTACTTACAATTAATAGTTTTTCTTGCTTTCCTTGACTATCTTGTTTAATGGTATTTTGCTTGAGTTTTGAATGATAGTCATATATGCCAGTTATTATCTGACCATCATCCAAGATTATAATTGGGATATGGAATGTTAGACCATGATATCAATATGGAAAGCTAGAAAATGTAAAACAAAAGATGAGATGACTGAAGAAGTAAGTGAAACAATAGGAAGGTAGAATGGCTCTTTTATAACTGATGATCAGTGAATAATTTACTCAGGAAGAGAAAAGAATAAAAGAGGAGTTGGGTTAATATTAGAAAAAAGAAAAAGCTGGAAGTGTATTTTGTAATAAATTTAATTTGCCAAAACTGTATAGTTTGATCAGCATATTGCTAAAAGTGTCACATATACTTACTGACCTTATCCCTTTTAGTTCAATGAGGAAGTGCTGTCAAAGGGAAAGATCCCTACAAACTAGGTACAAGTGAAACTGACTGTCATTGCTAAGAATGAAACAAGACTAGTGATAAATATGTTTGTTTCACTAAAGAACACAGCAAATAGTGAACTCAGAATTGTGAATCAACAAGTGGCTGAACTGAGTTTTGAAAGATTAAGAAAGAGATAAGTTTTTTGTTGCATTAATATTTCCTTATGTTAATACTTATATTGAATACAAGCACACACACACACACACACACACACACACAGTAGGGAACATAAAGATCAGAAAAATTTTAAGAAAAGGTTTAAATGTGAAATAACTTTTTATTTTAAAGCTTCAAAGAACATTTTATCAAGGAAAAAGAAGGATATAAAAGTAAATTGTATAATTCCAAAATATAAAGCTCAATAAACTTATTTTGATAAAGTTATAAGAATAATTATATAACATTTGAAAAAATAGATGATCAAAAACATCAGAACGATTAACAAAATCCTAGTATTATAATGGATAAATTATATACAAATAAAAACGCATTCATAATTCATTAGTACTTGATGTATAAAACCTTTACTTTCAATAACAGCTTGACATCTTTTGCTACATGTGTGAATTAATGTCTTGCATTCATTAATGGATATTTTTTTCCCCTTCTCCTTTCAAATTAGTCCATAGTTCTTTGCCGTTCATTGGATTCTTTTCCTTAGCTCTTTCGTTTAGTAACTTCCAAACATTCTCAATAGGATTCATGTCTGGGCTTTGAGCAGGCCTCTTCATAACAGTAACATCATCCTCAGAAAGAAATGTCTTAACAGATTTTGCAGTGTGACATGGCATGTTATCATGCATAAATACAGCTAGTTGATTAATTGTAGTTCTCAAATTAGGTACAACTTGCTTCTTCAATATCTCTTTGTATACAGTTGTGTTAATTTTACTATGTAGCCTAACAAGAGGTCTGTTGCGGGGTCGAGTCCCGGAGGAAGTCGACTCTGCAAATTTGAATTCTAGATTAGTGTGAAACAGCCAAGACAATGAGGAGACAAAGGCAGAGGTAAAAACAATAACAACTTTGGTTTTATTTACGTGAGTCGATGCAAGATGTAGTTCGGGTTCGCTTCAGGTCCGAAGGGTGGTAGCCTCTAAGGAGTTGGTGCAACGAGCTGGATGAGTCACCTGGCTGGTTCAAGACATTCCATCTTTGGGTCTAGGTCGAAGTGGCGAGCGTGAAGGCGGAGTCCCTAAACAGGGCCGAGTCGAGTTAGGGTCTGCGCGGAAAGCAAGACTGTACCGAGAGGTTACATTACGAAAACCCTAAACAGGGTCGAGTTGAGTCAAGGTCTGCGCAGATGCGAGACCGTACCGAAGGGTAACGGAATCCTTAAACAGGGCCGAGTCGAAGTAGGGTCGTCACGGCTGCGACTCCGAGTGGCCAATTTGACTGCCAAAGCAGGATCAGGACCAGAAGCTGGTGTGATGGCTTCGATGGCTGATCTACTGTTGGGAAAGCAGGATCAATGCCAGAAGCGTGTGTAGCAGCCTCGATGGCTGATCTACTGCCGGAAGGCAGGATCAATGCCAGAAGCAAGTGTAATGGCTAGATGTGACCGCCAGGAGGCAGGATCAAAGCATAGGGTGTTATGCTAAGACAACTCCATTATTTACCCTTCTCCCCCACTTGAGAGAGATGTGACACAAGGTCTTTTTTAACATGGGGAACCTGAGCGCGTACACCCAGGTACTGGTCAAACATTACCTATCCACCGCGGTGGACAGGTTCAAAACCGGTCATAACTGGTCTTTACTTGTCTTAGGTGTGCCCATAATCTCACTGTTCTTCTGTCCATATGGAGTGTTCAGTGGCAAATTTCAATCAGCTCATTTGATTCTTTTTAGAAATGTAAGGCATCGTAGAGGATACTCGAGTGTTCAGATTTATTTCATTAAGTCTTCCAGAAATAGTGTGCCTTGATATTTTAATGCCAAGTTTAGCATTAGCTGTTTTTTTATTCTTTACCAATCCACAATTTCCTGGTAGATCTACTGTTATCACAATGTGAGATACTTAAAAACAAAACCAAAAGCATAGGAAAACTGAATGAGATCAGCTAGATATGTCCAAACATATTTATAAAAAATTAGTTTGAATTTCAACGTTTCTTCATCTTCAGCAGGTTAGATTTTAGTTTTCTTTAAATTTGATTTTGTACTATCTCAAATGTCATCTGCACTCTGTGCCTAAATGAAACCTGCAGATTATAATGTTCCCTAAAAATAAAGTACTTCTAAATCGTAGAGAGGAATTGATGGTTTTATACATAAAACCATCAACACTGAAAATATTTCTCTCTAAAATTTAATTAATTATAATTCTTCATTTATAACTTAAGCTCTAATATTACTTAAAAATTATTTTACTAAAATAAATGACCAATGCAATACTTATTTGGTTTTCTTAACTCCAATATACATTAGTATACAATAATTTCTTAATTCTAATTCTAACCTAAACAATCCAGCCCCTTTAACTGATTAGGTAGTATAAAATCAAATTTTTAAAAAAACCTACCCATTTCAATAATGTATGGTCCCAGTATGTATCTTACCCAGACAAAATTAAAGTGTCATGTTTTGACATTATGCTACATTGCTTTCTTTCACAACCTAAATTTTCAACTTCATAGTTCAACCTAATTCTCACTTTTGATTGAGAAATAGTGACACACCTACAATCATATTGTTTAACTTCCTTTAACTACCACTCCTTAACTTTCTAAATAACCATGAATTCATCTTATATTTTCTAAATAAATCATTTTCACCATTTATTTTTAAAATATCATCCAAAGAAGAACAGTATTGCAGTATTGTTCTGAAACATGAACATTTTTGTTTAGTGATATAATGCATTTATAAACCATTGTAATAACATTACAATATTAAGCTCTACTTTGTATTGAGCACTCTTTATATTATAGTAAATGCATGAACAGTGGGTTTTAATCTATCTGTTCTTTCACTTCCTTATAATATACAGTAGCACAAAATATAAACTGCTATCCAGTGCTGTTGTGAAGGAAGAGGAAGAAAGAAAAGAAAAGAAAAACACCCAAATCTAAAAATACATTAAAATCCGACAATACACCCACAAATGAAACCAGGTCAGGAAGAAAAGTCACTTTTTCTAAAAACTACAAGACATACATTTATTATTTATTAATTGATACGACTTTTACTCGATAAATTTTCTAGAAGGATAGCCTTGTCATGTTTCTTGCACTCTTCTATTTAACCAGATGTTGACTGCTCAATAACCAAATTAGAATAACAGTTTTGAGTTATGCACATGGGAAAAGAGAAAGTGAAAGAGTGTCGGTTGCTGTCAGTTGATGTCCTGTGTCAATGGCAGTGTTGATGGTAAGGGGAAGCATGTCACTCAACCCCCAAAGCTATGTCTCTGCATGACTCTGTCTCTGTCTGATGTTTGATTCATACGGATTTTTTTATAACAAGACTAAAGATCACATAGACTTGTTACTTTTTTCAGTTTCTCTTCTTTCACAGGTTATTTCTTCAGTTGGTAGGCAATTCCTTTTTCCATTGGTCAATATATTTTTTAACATCAGCTCGCTAAATGAGTAATGAAAAATAACTGTTTTTTTTGTTGGAAGATATGCATCGATCCCATGCGCAGAGCTCAAATCTGTTATTCTACTTTGGTCATCTGGTTAAACACAAGAGTGTAAGAAACATATCAAAGGTGTTTTGATATATAAGTATTCTTTATGGTGTGTCATATTGGTGTCTATCTCAGTTATTCTATTTTGTGGCATACTTCTTGTAAAGAGTGGGTAGTTGGAGTTGAAAACATATTTGATATGTCATTAAAATATTGTCCTTACAAGAATAGAGATGCAACAAAAATAACTTCGGCTGATGTACAGCCTAAATCTTCCTTAATTGTATTCCTGATAGGAGGATTATTGCTAAATCTTCAATCCAGTTAATGGTGTCAGATCTCCTAGTCAGGGAAACTTTTAGAGATCTGTGAAATCTTAACCAGACCATTTGAGCAGGGGTGATAAGCTGTTGTTTTGATGTTTTTAGAGCCAAATAAATTGTTAAATTCTCAAAATAGGGATGATTATAATTGTGCTCTGCATTTGCTCATCATTATTGAGATGTTACAAAAGTTGCAATCCAGTCTTTTAGAGACTGTGTTGACTGTACTATCTTTGATTGGTAAATCAGTCCATGATCAGAAAAATCAATTGATGATGGTCAGCAGGTACTGACAGCCCTGTCAAATTAGTAGAGGTATAACAATATCAATGTGTATGGGCATGTGTTTGTGTGAAGCAGGCATTGGGGTTGTTGAAGGTGCCAAGAGAAGATTTTGTGTGATGATATATTTTACACCTGTGCCATTCCAAGTACATGGTAGCCTACTCATGGATGTTGGTGGTCATGTCGCGCCAAACAAAGCACTCCCTGATGAGCTTGTCCGTGGCTCATCTACTGGGGTGCAATAAATCATATAAAGGCTGGGAGACTATTTTCCAGAGTGTGGGAGAAATATAAGTTCTGGGATATTTAGTATGATATCACAATGGAGACTCTTGTTGCTGAAGGGGACTGGGAATTGCTGGAGTTTCAGTGAAGTGTCTCTGAGTACATTTTGTAATGTTGAGTCTGACTTTTGCTCATTAGCTATTAAATCATGACTCAGTGTGCCATCAGCAAGTATATTAATGTCAACTCTTGAGAGTGTATCTGCTGCTGTGTTTATCTTTACCTTTTATGCGGCATATGTCTGTGAAGAATTGTGAAATGTAGTCTGAATATTTAGTTTCATATGATGTGTATTTTCTGAATTAGTATTCATGACTGTTGTCAGTGGTTTGTGCAAATAGTGAAATCTCTTACCTCAAGCTGATAACCAAAATGTTTGATGGCTAAATAGATAAAAGGACACAACCTAGTTTTGTGGGGAGTACTACAAATTCTTAATATGATAGGTTGCATTGGAAAGCCTGTTTGTAGGTTTTAGATTTTAGTTTGGGTATTTTAGGGTGGCATTTTATTAGTTTATACCATGATTTGTTTTTATTACTAACTAATTTTGTAATTGCTCTGCTAAATTTCTGTGTCCCTGTCAATATTTTGGGTTCATCTATTAATTTCTCATATTGTAACACTATTTTTAGCCTGGCCGGATGGAAGTAATTATATAATTAATATCATATTAATTGTTGCAAATAAGATGAAAGAAATTGTGTTGGTCCATATTATTAATTTTTATAAATCAAAAAGAACCAACTGAAAAAAGTTGTTGTTCTAATATGAATGCAGGTAATAAAATTTATTCCAGCGTGGGAAGAGGAAGGTAAGGGGTTGCAAAACCCAAAGCTGAGAGATATGAACGAATTCATATTTTGCAGGTGTGTTATCAGTTGACAGGTGGAAACAGTATCACTGAGAGAAATACAATTGATGTTTGAGATGCACTGCAGATAAAAGAAAAATTTTAAATCAAAACATAATTGTTGATTATCGAAAAGGAATGTCACCAATAAAGGAAATATTTGATAAGTGAAAACAAAAGGCAAGAAGTGGAATTAAAATTTCCAAGCCTGAGTTACACTGCAGATAAATGTAAAAAAATTTTTAAACAAAGCATAACTTTTGAATTGTCAGAAAAGATTGTCCCAAACAAAAGGACATATTTGATGAGTGCAAAAGATTAAATTTCATGAGAATAAAATGAAATTTAAAATTTAGTTGGAAAAGATTTATAAAATTAAAAGCTAAATTTTTTCGGCATCAAAAAGTAAAAGCCAAAAAGAAATGATGTCACCAAAATAGAAGCTGTTTCATTGGTTGAACTAGTTTGATTAACGAGTAATTAAAGAAAAAGAACAGAGAGAAAGGTGGCTCCACCCAAAGATGTGGGCAAAAGTGATTTCATTGGCCAGATTAGATTTGCATGTTTACCATCCTCCCACCAGTGAATTTGGGACAAACATAATTACAGGGCCCCGAGGGAGCCACAGGCAGAGCACTGGCAGAGTCTGGCAGAGTCGAGAAAGCGTCCAGTCAGCTCTCGGCCCAGAGATATAATGACGAAGGTAAGGTGCCAAGACACTGGGCACCCACTGTAGCTGACAGCTGAAGAAGTATAAAGACAGAGATATTTGCCATGCCGTTGGATGCCAACCTTAGAGAAGCCTGCCGCTGACCGAATGAAAAGAATTAAAGTCAGATAAGAAGTGATTTTGCAGAGAGAAGAGTAGTTGTGCCATGCTGGGGCAGAGAAGACAAATTACTGCCACTGCCACCGCCAATGCCCAAAGACCAACCTTCGGCAATTTCCATAAAGCTTTGTGAGAAGCAAACAAGGACATTTTTGAATCGTCACAAACTTGAAAACTTCGATTGGAGTGAACTGACATTCCCAACCAAAAACTCAAATTAATGTTAAGAAGACAAACGCTTTACTTGGAAGAAACTTCTGCTCTGTTGTTGGCTAAGTAGAGATAGAGGATTGGCAATTGTTATATTTTATTTTTTCTTTTTGTTTGTATATAAAGACTTTTTCCACAACTTATTCAGGTGTCATTCAATTTATTTATTTATTTTTTTTGTGCATTTTCATTAACCCAAATGTGCAAGCATCCAGTCTGGTTCAACTTGTTGAAGAGACAGCTAGCAAGATTTCAGTGTGACTTTCTTTGAGATCAAAATTCACAGCGTGGATGGGAAAGAACACTGTTGTAATAGTCAACTTGAAGACCAGTTACTGAATTGAAGCCATAAACAACCAGGTGGCTGAGCATTGGTTCACAATAAGTGTCAGTATCATGGAGTAGTAATTTAATTTTTTCATTGTATGTGCACTTATTCTGAATAACAATTTACCTCCTTTGTCTGAGGAAGTGATGAAATGTTCCTTATTTTTTGCTAGATTTTTTCTTTGCTTAAGAAAGTATTGAGTAAATAAAGAATTTGAACACACGATAGGCTGTGCTAGCAATAGTTTTGCATATCACATATGGTTACAAATTAACCTAAAATCTCAAGTCAAATAGCCTTCTCACATCAAGATTTCCATATAAATGTTATGCATCAAACTCATTCAGAAATATCTAAACTATCAACTGTATAAAATCATGTTCTCATGTTGATATTTAAAGGTTACCTCAAGCAAATGATGCCTGTAGGTCTTAGCAAGGACCATCCTTCTTCAAGCCTTGTGTGCTGGCACTACAGTATCAAAAACAAAAACAATCTACCAAATAACAGAATCCACATCACTTGAGGACTTTCAGCAACAGCAACATCTAAAATGGATAGCATGAATAACTAAAAAAATCATTTGTTAATAGAAGAATGCTACTAACATATTCTTCAAGAGTTAATTTATGTTAATTTTTGCTATTAGTCTTATCAGTTATTTATTTCTCTTCTTTAGATGTAACCAAAATGGTTATGCTAAATTCTATAGAGTTGAAGTATTGAAGTACATTGATAATCCTAATGATGAAAAATAAAAGTATTTTACATGATTATTTTTCAATATAATCTCCTTCCTTTTTATTTAACCCAATGCTTCTTTGCAACTTAAGATGATTTCATTGTAAATTTGCTTCACTCATCATGGCCAGTTATAATCTCAATAAGGTCCTTTGCCTTGAATGTCTATTAGACTCTAGGCCTCCAATGGAAACTGTATATCTGTTGTAGAAATATTGGGATTTTATTTTGTTGCAGATAATCAGAAGGCTATAAGTTAAATTGGGCTGCATGTAATATTGTTCCTTCAGAAAAGATTTGTATTTTTTATTAAAGAAGTAAGAATCAAGATGAAAAATTGACTGACAAAACTTAATCATTTAACAAATTAACAATTTTTATATTGAAGGTATACATGTGTGAAAGGCAAATGTGATATGAAATATGAAATAAAAAGTCTTTCACAATAAAGTTAATGGAAAATATATCATTGAGAGTTCTCTACCTTTGAATGTAAATGAAAAGATTTGTGCTTAACTTGAGGTTTAAATTCAGGATTCAAAATCAGATGATAGTGAGAATATTTTGTTCAAGAATGAGTCTCACTAAGGACTAATGAAGTCTTGGAAGTAGTTAAATTTTTATAAGTGACTAATTTAGAAATCTTGTCATTTCCAAACTAGGGTTCATTTCCAAACTGAGGTTCATTTTCAACTAGTGTATTTTAGGCACGTTTTCTTTTTTAAATTGTCTGGCCATGCATCAATTAAGTGAGCTGATTGGCGCAAATTATTCAAATTCTAGGGAAAAAGTGGTTCTAAGAAATGGTGCAATTTATGCTGACCAATCAGCCTCCAGCATATTATCTCCTACAGATTGTATAGCCCCTATAAAAATAGGTTTTAGGAAGAGAGTAGTTAGTTGTTAAAAGGATTTGCTGATATTATTAACTCTGGCTTTGATTCAAGGATTTATATGCAGCTGAAAGTATCTGTAAGAAAAATTGCCGACCATCTAAACCTGAAAGAGAACATCATGGCATTAAAAGGATAAATCAATTTTTTTTACCTTTTCATTGACCATATACTGGAAATTATTCTTTATATACACATTTAAGGATTTCCAAAATGTATACCACTTAAACTACTTCGTTAACTAGGTAAAGATACTGACCCTTCCTTCCCCTTCATAACACTTCGCCTGCCAGTAGTAAACTCTATGTTTCTGTTTTGAATGCAAAAAATTGTAAATTTTGTATATATATCATTTTGTGTTTATCATAAATTAAATATTTATATGTGATTTTTCACTCTGAGTTTTGGTCAATCATTTTTTTTTCTTTTGTTACACTTAACACGTAACAGTACATAGCTTCAAATCATTCTCATACCTTTGGTAAGAATAAAGTTTCACTAAGAGCTTCTTCTCCAGAACTGTCACTTTGTAGAACAGACTCCCAAGATGATGCTTTGCTGACCACTGCAATCTTAACCTCTTCAAGTTGTGGGAAAATTAAATGAAATAATAATAATGAATTTAAAAAGATCTTTTTCCTCATGATGTTAAGAGTAAAGGAACCAGAAATATGATTACTTCAGTTGGATTTGTCAAACACCATTAGACGGTGCTGCTTAAGTCTATAAAAAGATAAATATTTTTCTGCCTCACTCTTTCTCCTCTTTGCAGTATGTAAAAAAAATGAACGATTCTGTTGGGGTACATTAGTTTCCTGGGTCCACTGACGACTCTCCTTTTTAACTTTCCAACAAATGATGTTCACATGTGGCTTCAAAAACCTCCACCTATGAAGTAAGTAAAGCTTTTTTATTGGTTGTTCCAACTCTGTGCAAGGCTCATTTGAGCTCAACCATTAATACAATGCTTATACTTACTTACTCTAACTTTTGGACCAAAAAGAAAATGGAAAATTACTAAAGAGCCATTGAAAACTTTGTTTCCCTACAGTTTATATAAAAAAAAGAGAATAAATAGTTTGTAGTAAAAACCCAAGTTTTTGTATGCTTCTTAATTGTTCACACACAGAGATGAACTCATCTACAATACACCTTAACATGCAAATTTTAAGTTTCATAAAGTCTATGGCCAACTAATATCTATCCTATATATCTTCATAATATGCACCTTTTCCTCCACCCCTTTAACCTTACAGCAGCTTCATCCATTAGCCCCCTACCTTGAGTGGCTCTTGGGCTATGTATTGGGTGAACAAAAATAAGGCTGTGCCTTTTGTAAGTTTTTGCTAACTTAAGCAAATCTATAAAAACTATACATTAGGTTTTACTGAAGTGACTTCCTAATATTTTATTTTTCATTATTGATGTTGTTTTGAAATGTTCCTAGAATTTTTTTCCATGGACTCTTGTTTTTTAATGTAACTTGTATCTCCATGCAAATATTTCTATTTTAGATCACAAACATGGATAAAAATTAATTTTTCTTAAGAAGGAAGTGTATTTTCAAAACTTAAATAATAATTTTTAATTCCTATTTCTCAAATTAAATCAGGATTAAATCAATTTTTTTCATATCTCAAAAGCTGAAACAGTAACATTACTAATTTACTTCTCTTGATTAGATATTTTAGACATTGTTATCACTGTAAGTGTTCTAAATTTTGAGGTGAATTTTTACATCTATCACAGTAAGAAAAGAGTAGAGAGACTGATCACAACCACTTTGACTAGAAAGTTTGATTTCAAACCAATTCAATTTTTTTAAAATTCAAAACCTTTTTTTGCTGGTTTGTTTTTTAAAATAAAAAAATAGATAAATTTAGCTCTTAATTTCAACTGATTGAACCTTGCTAATTTAAACACTATTATTCTGTGATATGAATCTTTGAAAATATTTTTTTTTCGTTTTTTATCAACGTATGGAGTCAAGCTAAAGAAAGTTAAAAGCATAGCTGTAGCACATTTACAAGTTTCCAGCAGCAGCACCGCCGCCGCTTGTCTGGGTAGCGAAATGCCTGATGGGACTGAATCAAGTTTCTATCGAGCTATCATGGCGGACTTGGTTAACGTGTTGAAATTACAATTTTTATTGATCACGTCAGCTCATTTTTACGTGGTTTCAGGTAAGATTCCGTTGCAATAGCTTTATTGATTCCTAGGAGATCACACAGTAAAAAATCGTACGAATGTTTTGTCCACTTAAAGGCATTTTCGCTAACGTTTATCATCTTGTTTTTCTTTGATGGCAGCTTCTTTTTCTGTTTGTAAATGAATAATGTGAAATGTTGAACAAAATTGGGTTTTCTCTTCACTACAAACTGGAGGGTTGATAATTTCATCCATTCATACTATTTTAACTTTTTGTTTTGTAATTTGCACTCGATTGTTTGTTGTTGTACTAAAAAATACGTATCAGTTTGTTTTTTTCACCTTTTTTCGTGTTGTTCGAATTATGTCACTGTCAAAAAGTGATATAACCGATAAACATTTCTAAGAGAAACTGATTACTTTTTTCATTATTTAACCTGGTCTGGTTGTTTTGTATTTCTTCTTCTATCCAAAAGGATCGGCTTAGCATTTTTCTGTATGGAAGCATTGTTTTTTTTTTTTGTAACATTATCTCTTTATAAAACAAAACAAAAACAAAAATTAAAAACAATATATTTCCGGTCTCACTTTACGAAAATTCGTTAATAAAAAAAACTTAAGGTAAATAAGATTCTATCCTATTTTCGCAAAAAGTCTTTCTCTTTGCTTTTTTGCAGCTCTATCATTAAAAAAAAAATTTATCATGTTAATTATAAAACATGGGCAGTCAGTGGTTTATTTATTTTTCTTCAGTTTGTCTTGCAAAGATTGTTTTGTTATTATATTCCTCTCTCTATCGACGATCAACACTAACACAAACAGAAACACACGCAATGAATTCATAAAATGTTTAACTTAAAAATGTAGTTTCTGGTTTCAGTTTCTTTAAACTGGATTTTAAATCTGTTGAGGTAAGTTTAATTGTTATAAACAAAACGATTTTGTAAAATGAAACAAACCTGCCAAAAAATAATCAATTGCTCTTGCTTTTGATAAATTTGGAAAAGAAAATTTATAATTTACTAATCTTAAATTAGTAAATTATTAAATAATTTCTTGTCGAAATAATATTTTATTTTTATTTAATTAAATTTAAATTTAAAAAATTGGCCTTCTTTTTTTAGTAGGCAGTAGTTCATTTCAATAAATTTTTTTTCTTATTTTTGTAATTTTATTTTAAATTTTTTTAAAAAGTAGTTACTTTTTCTTTTTTCACCTGTAGTTTTTCTTTATTCACTTTATTGCAAATTTATCAATTAAGTAAAAAATGTCATTAAACAATTAATTATAAAGTTTTAGAGAAGATGAATTATTGAATTTCCATTTTTAAGTTGTCTTTTTTTTTTTTTTTTTTTTTTTAAATCAAACATTAAGCTTGCCTTTTTCATCCGTGAATCAATTTTTGCCCTACCTTTCCTGCACCAATCCATGTGTCTGCACTGGTAACGAAGCAAGTTGTATTGTTACATACCATAATTTATACTTATACTACGTCTCTAGTTGTCTCTTTCACAAAAACAGCACTGTCTGCTTTTAGCTTTTTTTTAGTTTAGAAAAATAGTCTTATCTCTGAAACTGTAATAGACAATATCACTTTTTAATTTTATCTTCTTCGTATTATTTCTAGTTTAGTGTGTAGTATTTATTTATTTTTTTAAGTTGTAGTTGTTTGTTTCCGCATTTTACTTACTCTTACATCTATCACGTGATTTAGTAATTTAGTTGTAATCACTAACTGCAATGAATTCTTCATCTATTCCCTTTTCCTTTCCCCCTCATATTTCTACTCATACACACACACACACGTGTGTGTGTGTATGTATATCGCCAATTTTTTTTATCCATGTGGTTTGTCACAGCTTTCTTATTTCTTTGTCAGAATCTTGTCATTTTATTTTCTAAGCGTGATTTAAATGTGAAAAAGGCCGAAAGTATGGTTTATCCAGCGAGGATCGCACTCACTACTCATTTGTAATAGGTTCAAGCGAGACAAGCTTGCTAACCCTTTTTTACCCCACGACGAGGTACCCAAAAGCTTTCATATATGTTATTGTTGTACTGGTTGCCGAAAAAAAAATTACAAGTCAACATTGTATTCAATTCAATTATTCAAGCCAATTTTGTATCCAAATGTTTTCCTTTCATCTCAGACTCTTCTTATCATTTGAAAAATTTGCTTATACATGTAGAATTTGTTGTCACTATTTTTATCAGATATTTTTTTTTAGTTTAACTTGTAAAAAAAAAAATGACTTCTTTCTGATAATTTCTTTACTCTTGTATTTCTTTTTCATGATTATTACCATTCTCTACCTCCATTTGTGTTGAGTTTCTTCCAGAATTTCATTACCTATATTCTATCCGCAACATCTCTGCCTGTGATAAATATGTCAACCTTTCCCATTCTTTGCACATACCATTTTATGGAACTGTGTCACTCTCTTTTCCTCTCTATTGGATAGAGAAGCCTCTCAGAGTTACTCTGTTTTCTGCAGTATTGAAGGATTGAATTTCAAAGATAATCTCATTTTGGTTTGTTGCAAGTGGAGATTATGAAGGACTTTAATTCACTTTCTTTGTCAGTGCAAAAAATGTTACTTTTTGCTTTCATTGAAGACTGTCTTTTCAATAAAGATTTTTATCTCTGAAATTTTTTGAAGTGTTCACTTTGTTTTCTATCTTCTTGACACTGTTTTGGCCTCAGTATCATCTGTCTTTTCACATTTTTACTTATACAAGTCAATTTTGGTTTTTGAACATTAAGTTTGTTTTTTATTGCTAATTTAGCTCTTTTGCTTTATGATTTCATAATCTTGTTTTTATAATTTTACAGATGTTTTTTCATAAGCTTTTTTATTCATTTGGCAAATATCCCATCCAGTTCTTTTAGTTTATGAAATAATACCAAAGATATTTTTTGAAAATTTGTTGAAAAAAGATTTTTGCATGTTATCCTTTTTAATGAAAAGGTGAAATTGAGTTGAATGTTTCCTCATAGAGTTTGTAACTTTTATTCTGAAGACAGAAAAAAATAAAAAAATCTGTTGAAAATGAATTATATAAATGTAAATATCTTACAAAGGTATTCAGTTTTATCTCAAACTATTTACTCACAAGAATTTTTAGACATCTTTCACAGTTGAGCGATTTATCTAACAGAAGTAGAGTTAAAAGATATTCCATTTTTTAATTCATTTTGTTGATTGTGAGTTTCATCAGTTTTCAATGGAACTTCTTTGAAGTTGCATATGTTTGATTTTACGTTTTCATTTAATTTTCTATTAGTTTTTGAAAGTTTAAAATGATAAAGATAATTATCTTTTCTCAGCAGAATGAGAAGTTCAAACAAGAAAAAGTGTGTAAAAGAACAAGATTAATATGTAAAATAGTTATTTTATCTCCTGGAAAATGTGCTGGTATAACAAGTTACCTCTTTCATTTAGTCTGATCTTTTTTTTTTTTTTTTTTGCCAGCTAGTCTCACCATTCATATCTGAAGAAATCTCTTGCTATAGTTGGTTGAAATGTTCATTGAGTTGATGATAAAGAAAAACTAGTGATCCCAAAATTATTGAAAAAATTTAGCTAAAAAATAAATGCATTTATTCAGTTGGGGGTTAAAACAATTTTCCTGGTTGGACTACTATGTCTAAGGTATGGCTGGAACTTCTGAGACAAGGAATTGTCATTATATGCCTTATTATTTGGACCAGCATGTTCATCTTGTTTCTACTCTCTTCAGGTTTTGTTGTTGTACTTGGTAACCTTGGAATTTCAGACCAAACCCTTTATTTAGTTCACAAGTGTAGATTGTTCTACTTCATCTTTCCAGGCTTAGACAGTATTTCATGTCAGTTAATACTCACTAATCTTATCTTTGTGTCAATTGTCCATTTCTTCCATTGAAATAAGATGTTTGACTTTTTAACACTATCAGATCCCGGTATTGAACTCATAATTGCCAAAGAATCAAATATGTTTTAACAAACTTTTTTTTTCATCCAATAGACTATGTATTTCTTGAACAATACACTGGTAAAACTTTGGAGCCTTAAATTTAATGTCTGTACTCAGGTAGTGAAATTTTCTGATTGCTTTGACTGAGTTGGTGGAATTGTATGACATGTATTGTTCCATCTGGATACAGACTTTAAGTTTAAAGTTTTCAAAAGTTCATGATTGGATTGTTTGAGAGTATTAAAATATTGCATCTTTGTGCATCAGATTTTAGTGTCTTTCATGTTTGAACAGTCTATATAGAAAAGAAGGATGCTGGTGATGGTGTATTGAAAATTTGGAAGTAATTTGTTATATGTGTACTATAATGTAAAAAACAATTTCCATTTGAAAATCAATTGTTTTTCAGTCAAAATAAAAGAAATAAATTCATTTAAACAAAGACAAGATTTTCCTTATGGAAGGGTATAGGTAAAACTTGATGAAAGGAAAGATAATGCTATAATAATCACAATAGTGTAGGCAGCACAATTGCATATTTTAAGCAGTTTCAAGAATTGTTTCAAGAATTGTTCCGTTCCCAATCACATGAATACCTGTATCTGTATTACTAGAAAAACTAGGAAATAGTAACATTTTAAGCACTATAATGGCAAAACAAAGTGAGACATAGTCTACATTGTTAGTTTCCTGTTAAGATTGAAAAATTAATAAAGAAAACATTCTCTGCCATTCTACAAAATTGAGGTTGCAAATATCATTCTATAAATTTCAAGTCTTGTTGGAAGATGTGGTCTTGACTATACATGTCTTCAAAGAATATTTTCAAAGATCTACTTGACCCAGAAAAGTCAGAATGATCTGTATGATAATGAATCAGGTGAATTTGATATGCTCATTGATTTAGTGGGTGTACTTCTCATTTAAAATAAGCTTTTCTTCAGATGTAAAATTCCCATTTCTCAAACATGAAAATTTGTGAACCTTTAATACTAGCTCTAACCCCCCATGGTGATAGTTTTTGAATGAGTTACCCAAATTTCTCTTGTAAAAAAAACAAAAAACAAATCCATCAATTTAGGTACCTCCACTAATTTTCAATACCTAACTTTAGAGTGAATTTTGATAAAATGAAAAAGCCTTTATTTTTGCTTTAATTGAAAGCTAAATGATTAAATTTACTATTTTCAGTAGTAAAATGGTGAATTTCAAACAAATTGTATTGATTGGAATCTCAACATTTTTAGAGTTTTCAAAAGTTATTCATTTTTGCATCTATTTTAACAAATGGACAAGTTTGTAAACAAAAGTTAATTCTTGGTTTTAAAAACCTTGCAAAAATAAAATATACTTTTGTGACACATAATTTTTTGCAAAATTAGCAAATTTAAAGTTAAAGTACATCTGATTTACACAAATACTACTTGTTTATAGTATGAAATTTAGAATAAAAATATTAATGATGGAGCTCTGATCTTTCTGAGCTTTTGAAGTGAGTGATGAGAACCAGATGATGTTTAATTGATTGATTGACAGCTAACTATTATTGACCAGAATTGACATAGTTGTCCAAATTTGTTTTTCTGTGAGGGAAAGGATCCATGAAACATGTGACCTTTTAATGTAACTTGGAAAATACTATACCTAAAAAAAAAACAAAAAAAAAACACATACACAAAATTATTTTGAAAATCTTTTGGTTTGATGATTTGTATTAAACTTTTCAATTTTAAATTAGTAAATATAGTTATCATTAATAACCTAACTGTGACAAGGCTTTGAAGAATATAAAATATATTTTTGAAACTTTATAAATTATTATAATTAAAAAAGAAAATGAAAATATGTCAGTTTTATTGCATTTTTTATTTTACTATTCAGACCAGGTTTTGGAAAAATGGCCAACTGAATGGAAAAAAGATTCCTCAAGGAACATTGTGTCTAAATAATGAAACAAATTTTTGATACAAAACTTAATTTCTTGAAATTTCATGAATTACGTGGAGGGGGTGTAACATATATATGTTATTTAAAAAATTTCTTTTTTACCAAGATTTTATAAAAACAATGACTGAAAAAATAATTTAATTCTTTTGTATATAAGCATTGAAAGTTTAATTGTAATCTGACAATTACTGGTTTTTGCAAAAATTTTCAAATTAATGTTTATCGGAAAAAATGAGTTGTGTAATATTACATTATCCATAGTAAACTCTGTTAACAGTTTAGTTACCCGCTGAGGAGAAAAAAAAGGTTTTTTACCAAAATTTCAAATGTTTTAGAAAGGATTAAAAGATTAAAAAATAAAGAATATTTTGATCTTTCCTCTTAATAAAAAGTTTAGTGTTTTTTTTTTTTTTTTTTTTTTTTTCATGCTGTTGTTCTTTAAGTGAATTATTGGAGGTACCTACATTAGATTCATTGAAAAGGAAATAACTTTTATTCAGTTCATTTTAGAGTTTTTAAATCGGCATGCATTTGTGTATAGAAAGTTTCATGTGCCAAAAAATGCGATACTTAAAGTTAAAAATTACTTTTTAAAAAGGAAAAAAGTCTTTCTTAGAGCTAATAGATCAAATTTAATATTTGCAATAAGTACTTTGCTGTATTTTGAAACTAATTTATATTAATTGGAAGTATTTTTTTTTTAAATTGTTAAAAGTAGCCAATTTTAGCTCCATTTTTATCTGTTACAGTATAATATTTTTTTATTATCTTTCAAAAATAAAATATACTTTCTGAAACTTTATTTGAGGAATATTAGCTGATTTAAAGTATAATTAATCTAATTTGAAACAAATATTACATTTTAGTTGAAAATATCGCAGAAATGCATTTTTTTAACACTAGAGTACAAATTAATTGAAACAACTTTAATTTACTTTCTTTCACTATATGGTCAGTTTTAGACCCACTAGAGTTGCAGGGTGTAATTGATTTCTATTTTTCCTCAGATTAGGTCATTTGCAATGGCGTGCAGCAATATAAATCTGTTTTTGGGGCATATGATAAAATTTGTTTGGCTTTGAAAAATATGTCATCTGTGATTGCTTCAGATTATTATGTCCAGACACTATTGTCTCACTGTTTGTGATGGACATTATTCTAAGGAAGCGTACAAAAATTGTAATGCTGCATGAACTCGCTGGCAAGTCTTACAGAGAGATCATGGCTATTGTTGGTGTCAGTCTTTCAAGTGTCAGTTGTGTCATCAAGGCAAAGAAACAAACTGGATCCATCAGTTAAAAACATAAAGGAAAATGCTGTTGAAAGAAAAAAAAAACAATGCCAAGAGATGATGTATACATGATCAGAGAAAATGTGAAAGATATTAGAAAGACATTATTTACTTTGTTTCAATTAATTTGCACAATGATGTAGGTACTTATTAAATGTGTTGACAGCTTGACGGATAACTGGAAATTCAAGTAATTTTTTTCTAGTATGTGGGGCATATCTGTAAAAAATGAATACCCAGTAATGTTAAAATTTTAGGAAAATATTCTGTTGTCTAATGTTTCATTGAATTTTAAGTACTTTAGGGTTAAGTGTCCTGTAATTATTGCTTTTATTTTCTGATAATATCATGTATGGACGTCCATATTTACAAAAATGGACACATTTACACACAAGAAAAAATTTGAAATCTTAAAAAATATTGGGTGTTGTTGAATTGTACTTAGCTTTTCCATTTATGATTAGTAAATGAAATCTTTAATAATGATATCACCTAATTGTGACAGAAAAATATGGAAGATTAAAAGATTTAAAACTATAAATTACAAGTGGGCCCATGATGTAAAAAATAATGGCAATATATTTATATTGATATGCTGTCTAAAATGACAGCAACATTTATATTGATGTGTCTACTACTGAATATCTTACATTAAGACATAAGAGAAAAAAACAAAACAAAAAATCTTATCTCCCTCTGAGCCTGACAGGAAGGAAATATATAGTCATTCTAAATTTCATGCTATAAATAATACTTGTGTTAATCAGATTAATTTAACTTTAGATTTACTAATTTTCCAAAAATAAGATGTCACAGATGTATATTTTATTTTTGCAAGATATTTAAAACCAAAAATTGACTTCTGTTGACAAATGTGTCGATCGCTCAAAAACAGCCGAAAAATTGAAAAACATTTTTTAAAATCTGAAAATTTTATATTCAAATCAATGTAATTTCGATTTGAAATACACCAGAGTATTTTGGTTACTGGAAATAGCAAATTTAATCATTTAGCTTTTAATTAAAACTAAAATAATTGCAAGAAAACTTATATCAAAAAGATATAAAAAATGAGTGTAGGTATCTAATAAGGACCTCCAATCCATGGTGGACTGGGGCAAGAAATGGTTTGTAAATTTTAATGTTTCCAAAACGAAGCTGCTATCAATTAACAATCATAGACAATCGCTCCTAACTCCCATTAGCATGGAACAGGCTTGCCTCCCTGAGAGTAAAACACTATGCCTCCTTGGTCTCACACTCTCAGTGGATCTCAAGTGGAATGACTGTATCGAATCCATTGCTGAATCCGCTGATGTGAAAGTCGGTTCTCTGTGCAGGGCCCGGAAGTTTTTCCCATCTGAATCTATCCTGCACATTTATAAATCTACCATCTGCCCGTGTATTGAATACTGCTGCCACATCTGGTCAGGTGCCCCTGCTATTCTCCTCGGGATTCTTGACAAAATACAATGGAGAATCTGTAATGTGATCGATACCGACTTGGCAGACCGGCTGCAGTCACTCTCTCACCAGTGTGACGTGGCTTCCCTGTGCCTCTACTATAAATACTTTCATGGCTTCTGCTCTGATCACTGGTGCCCCCTAGGTATGAATTTGGGAGCAGATATTTGGAAATAAAGTCCAAATGTTTGAAAAAAATAATAGATGATTTACATTCTCCTGATGAGTCCTGCATTTAACTAATAAAACCAATTTTTTCAACAAAATTTAATTTCTTAGAATTTCATGAATTTAGGTGGAGTGGGGTAACATATGTAAAAAAATTGTTTTTTGAAAATAATAATTTAAAAAATAATTTAATTCATTTGTGAATGAGACCTGAAAGTTGCATTAAAATCCGACAATTATTTGATTTTTGCAAGAATTTCTAAATTGACATGTTTTTCACTGGAAAAAAACTTACGTAAACTCTTGTAATGATTTGATTACATGCTAATTAAAATCAAAACAAGATTTTTTTACCAAAATTTCAATTAAAAAAATTTAAAGAAATAATTAAAAAATACTTTGATCTTTCTTCTTAATAACAACATAAATATTTTGATGGAAAGACTTTGTTTATAAGTTTAAGGTCTTTTTTCTTCATACTATGCTATTTTTTCAGCAATTTAGTAGTGGTACCTTTTATATATATATATATATATATATATATATATAGGCAGCAATCTCTTTTTTATGCAGATTTTATTAAAAATGGAAGACATGTTGTGATTAAGTTTTTATGTAATTTTTTGTGTGATTTAGAACTTTTTTCTTTTTGAGGACATAAATTACATAAAAATTGTCCAAATGTTTTGTTTATCCAAACTCTTTTGTCTATACTTTTAGCCATTTTCAAGGATGAATGTTATTTTATGTGTAAAATGCATTATGTAGAGTAGTAATATGTGTTATGTATTGAACATGGTAAGCATGTTGTGTGTAATTGATGTCATTGAGTGTTGGGATTTTTTCTTTTTAGGCCTCCATTATTTGTAGTCTGTTTTTGCATGTAGAAGAAGTTATGATATTTGTTTTATCAACAAGTATGTTCCAGATAGGGTTTAGTAGGTTTCTGTGTATGTTTAAATGAGATTGAATTGAGCTCCGTTGAGAGAGATGCAGCGTGAGTTTTCAAGTCAGTTTTGTAGTGGTATGGCCAATATAATTATTTATGAAATTAGGATCAAGAACACAGTTCTTCAAAGGACATGTAAATTTGTAAATATGTTGGTTTGTTGTAGTTTTAATCTTTTTTAAATCATATCACCCCGAGCAAGGTGGTAACGCCACTGATGTGCAGGGGGCTACATAGGAATGAAAAGATTGGAAAAGAGAAAACCGGAAACTGCATCCTAAACAGGAAACAAGGGATGAGCCTCTTCACCTGTTCAATAGATGTGGGTGGAGTGTGAACCGGGCGATAGTTTACTTGTGGGTGAATTGTTGTTTTTGAATGATGTTTCACAGTGAAGATTTATGTTTATAATTGCTATGAATTTAGTTTTTGTAGAAGATATTATAATTATTATTATTATTATTATCATCAGTGTGATTACTATTATTACTCAGGTTTGAAAAAAAGTCTAATATGGTAGTCAACCAAATAATTTGGAAATCTGTTGTTGAGTGTTTGTTTTAGTGTTACAACAGTAAACACACTGATAATAATAACAATAATATCTTCTACAAAAACCAAATTCATAGCAATTATAAACAAGACAAATCTTCACTGTGACATATTCAGAAATGTGCAATTCCCGTTGACTCAAAAAAATTTAATCATCTATTATACTAAATTTAAAATGGCTAAACAAGACAACAATTTACCCCAGAGATTCAAGCCAACATTATTTATGAATTCACGTGACCTTTGAAGAACTGCGTTCTTGATCCAAATTTCATAAATAATTATATTGGCGATACCACTACGAAACTGACTTGAAGACTCATGCTACATCTCAACATAGCTCAATTGGATCTCATTTAAACACACATGGTGACCGATCACATCCAATTAGGAACATACTTGTTGATAACACAAATATCATAGTATCATCCACATGCAAAACCAGACTAAAAATAATAGAGGCCTTATTAATAAAAACGAAAATCCTAACATCAACTATAAACATGCTAACAACATGCTTATTGTATATTATGGTGCCCTCCTATGAGGAATGGACACTTCTTTTTAATATATATAAATTACTGCATGACTTCTAGTTTAATGAGCAGTTATGTACAGCAGTTAATGACAGCTACTAGTCAGGCAGTGTAATAATACTTTTGACTTAATTATTTCTATATTACTATTTATTAACACTTCTTTTGAATATCTTGTTTCTTGTTATACTAATACACTGTTTTGTACTTCTTGTTCTGTGTCTTACTACTGGCACAAACTGGTCACTACAACTTTGTGGCAAAAGTTTGGTCACAACTCCACAACAATTCATCAACGAAGATGCACAAGAATTTGGCGACAAAGATTTGCGATAAATATTGCACAAATATTTGCGAGGACCATTGGGATTTAAAAAAAATTCTGAAAACACAAGTTTTTCATAAAGTATAACGTAAAGAGAAAAGACACAAAATAGAGGATTTGAAGAATGTTTTATTACTGCTGGTAAAATTCCAGACTGAACAAGAAGAAAAAAATGGAAATAGATAAATAAAATATGAAAATAGTTCACTGCTTGGGCCGTGATTGGCTGCTGGTAAATGAGTGGAGGTATTTCTGTATAAATACCAGCTTGATTCCAGTCATATTTTACGGGGTTCGTATTAAGTTACAACCTGCTTTATTTTTGTCTGCTAGCTGGACGCTGGCTGGGACCCTTACATTGGTAAGTGTTGCTATTCTACATCTCCTTCCTTCCCATCGTGTGCTGGTAGTGGCCTTTGGGGAGGGATGAGTTCTTTTAAACCTAGCTAGTTGTGTGGAAGTAGTCTGGACAATACCTGGGGGTTTGGTCTGCATTATTGTAGATGGGTGAGCAGTGTTTGATGTTATTCCAGTGTCCAAGGTTCGCGGCACTGGTGTAGAGGTCCTGGGCACAGCAATAGGAATGGGAAGTGGAATTATAGGTGTATCCAGTTTCCTGAGGAATCGGCGATTTCACAAGGTAATTCTACCTTATCAGTCAAATCTGATACAGTATTTGTGGTTGGGGAGGGTTTCAATGACCTGTTATGTCCCATCGGTGGGTTGTTGGTTGTTGTATTGCCACTATTTGTCCCTTTTGAAGGGGGCTTAAGGTGTGTGCTACTCTGTTGTATTACTCTATGAGATGAACGTTCCATTGGGATAGACTCGTGGTTATCAAATTTGCTTGTGGCTTGTAAAATGTGGGTTTGGATGGTATGAAGTCATGGAGCTGGTAGTGGAGTAGCAGAGAATAGCCCAATGTTTTGGATGGCCATATTCCTGTATTGAAGGATGGCTCTTGCTGCAAGGTTATTGTCCAATGATCCTTTGGCTCCTGTGTTGCCATTTATGATTCTCTAGGCCGATTTGACAGTGAGCTCTGCCCAACCATTAGATTGTGGATAAGTGGCAGATGATAGCCTGTGCTTAACAGCCCAATCTTGTAAAAACTTTTTAATGAAAGGGATGTGAAGAGTGGCCAACCATCACTGCTGAGTTTCTCAGGGGCACTGTCGGTTTGAAATATATCTTGGCAAATTGAAATAAGCCTTGAGGCTTGTCCTTGGTTCAGTGCATGCTAAGTAACCATGGTTTCCAACATGGAAGATGTCCATGACTATTGACTGAAATGACCAATCAGGAGATGGTGTCAAGTGGATTGGCTCTTTTGTTTGACTCGGGGCAGTTTTTGGGTAAAACGTACAACCTGCTCTAATATTACGAATTGAAGCATTCATCCCAGGCCAATAAACAGATTTTTTGGCACATGCCTTCATGCCAACTTCACCTTGGTGTGCAGAATGTAGGCTACATAAGACTTTTGCGTGTTGAGAAGAGGGGATGCTGATCCTTTGATCTAAGAGCACTAATCCATTGTCAACACTTAGGTGGTGCCTCACTTCGCAGTATTCACGGATCTCAGGTGCAGTGAGGCTGCACATTTTTTGGAACCCATTTCCTATTGTTTCAATTAACTTGTATTGTGGGTCCCTGCATTCCGCCGCATGGATAATGTCTGGTGAGATGAGCTCCAGGTTGTTGCTTGCACCGAATGTTGCTAATAGGGCTGTTGATTTGACCCAGTCATCCATGTTGTCAGACTCTGATGCCTGAGAGGATTCAACAGTGAATACATTTAGCAGTGCCTGCAAGATGGCTGCTGGGTTACGTGAGACGTCATTGGAGGCTCTATGCCATTTCCCAGGGCAGTGCTGAATGGTGAATCTGTACCTGAGGGTTTTATCCTTTAACCTGAATAATCGAGAGTTTTGGATTTTGCTAAGGTCTCTATCTCTGAATAATCCTTTTAGTGGTTCATGATCTGTAACCACTATGAGGTTCAGGCAACCCATTACAAAAATGCGACATTTTTCCAATGCCCACGCAATAGGTGTCTCAATAGGTGTGTATCTGTGTTTGGCATCAATGCAGAATCTGGGGCTTTGTCAGTGGTGCACGAGCAATACTTCTGCAGGAAGTATTACTTGTCTTTGCTCCAATCTGAGGCGAGGCAGGTTATTTGATCTCTTTTTCAAATGTAGAGATTCTTTTTTGAACTAAGTCAACTTTGACCTTTTTTGAAGGCTTTTATTCCATATGAAGTGTGAGTCTCGTTTGAGAAGATCATGAAATGGAAGCATGACTGGGCCCAGTTAGTACATCCAAGTGACTTGGTTGACCAGCCCAAACAATGATCTAGCATCAGTGAGTGTTTTTGGTATTGGAAAACTTAATATTGCCTCCAGCATGGTTTTGAAGGGGTTACACCAGGGGGTGTTATCTGGAGGCCCCTAAACTGCACTGTGTCCTGGCAAAATTGAAATTTTTCTCTATTGAGTATGATGCATGTTTTTTTGCACAATGGGGGAGGAAATCGAAGGTGTGAAAGGAGGCTTCTTCGATGTCAGAGTCATAGAGTAGGGTGTCGTATGTGATTTTACTTTATGGGAGATGTCCTTTATTACTACATTATACATTCGGGTGTATATATCGCAAGATGCAAGGTAGCCTATTGGCATCCTCAGGTACATGAATCTTCCCCATTCTGTGATGAAGGTGGTGAGTGGCTGGGACTCTTTATTTAAGGGGATGGAGTGATATCCATCAACAGCATCCAACACTGTTTTTTTTTGCCTAGGTGGCACTTATAGTGCTGGCTAGAATGGTGACCCTGTATGGTGTGTGTTTGCACTGTGAATTTAAGTGTTGATAGTCTATGGTTCTTCATGGTTTGCCACTTTCCTTGGCGGTAATTACCATCGTGTTACAACAATCAAGGGGCATGCCGATGGGTATTGGGGTTATGATACCCCTTTTTACATCTTCCCAAAGGGCCTGCCTTACAGGTTCTTTGATGTGAAAAGGCACATGAATTGGATTATGTCTAGCTTTGGGGACTGTTCTTCTTTGAGGTGTATATGAGTAGTGGGGCTAGACATTGGTGGGAATTTACCATTGTTTTTAAACAGCATTTTGGCGAATTAATTCAAGAGGCAATTCTTGAGCCTATGAATGTTTTGTTCTGTTGGGGGAAAAGGGAGTTTTTTGGAGCATGTCAGTAGTTGTTCCTCGACTTTGCTGTGTTTGGTGCTAGCATTTGATTTTTTTATGAGGGCATGTATGGCTCCACTGTTGGGAAAGATCATTATCCTAGTGCTGTGATTACTGGGGATATTCCTAGTTTGTCTGGGATCCAGTTTTGGTGAGAATGGGACAACATGTGCATCTATCTCACTTATCTGGCCTGTATCTTTAGATGTATATGTGCCCGTGTTTGACTGAATGTGATGTGGGTGATAAGTGTGTCCATGACGGCTTCATTAGCTTCTGGGCTTTTTCTGACTGCTTGAGCCAGTTTCTTAGTCCGGCAGATAGGTGATCGGGCTTCCCACAATTACTACATGTTTGTCCCCATGCATAAAATAACTGGTGGGATCCAATTCCTGAGGTGCCATGTTGGCAGCTGCCACAACCTAAGCAAGTCTAGTGGTATTGTAGTCGTGATAGGTGTTGGTACAAACATCCCCCTTGTTGGCTTGTGGTATACTCTTCTGTCTGTGGTATGCTGATAGCCGATCAGCAGCTGTATCTGAAGTGCAGCCATAGAGGTTTGGTCTCACAATGCTGATTTGAATGCTTCAGCATGATGAATATTTTGCTCAAGGGATTTAAGTGTCCCAGCTTTGGCCAGTAGGTCGTTCTGGAGTGTCTCATTTGCTATTCCTCGGATGATCTGGTCCTTGATGTATATATCAGGCAGACCATGCTAACACAAGAGGCATGTAAAGTTGCAGTCAATGGCTACAGCTCTGAGGTGGACAAGGTAATTCTGTATTGGCTCATCTTCATCTTGAGACATGAAGGCAAAAGCAAGGTGATGGACGATGAGATTTGACCTCTGGGTGACTAACGTTTCTACCATGTCAAGTAGCTTATCTGGATCAGTGGTGAAGAAGTTAGGGTGAGTGTTGATTATGGCATTTTGCACAGTCTCATCAGCACAATTGTACAAGTGAATATTGCCCTGGGAGCTTGGTATATTCGTCATCTTAATAAAGACATCCCAGTCAATTTGGAACTTCCTGAATTGCTGTGGGGTCATCTCAAGATTGAGATGAGGAGGCTTGGCTGTTAGTGACTGAATGCAGGTTGTCTGTGTGGTGGCTCCCTTAGACTGCATGATAATGCACAGAGCTTCTCCCATTAATGTGACTCCTAGCTCCTTCAGCATAGATCGATCCAACATTTGAAGACTTTCAATCAAGTTTACAAACCTTGTTGTATGTGTTTTGGCTGATTCGGTGGATATGCCTGCTTCAATGAAGAAGTGGCCCCAATCTTTGGGTGTCATAGATCCTGTTCATGATGCCATGTAGAACAATTACTTTGTCAATATAAGCACTCAGTTGTGGAACAATCAATATTTATTGTATAAAAAATATGATTGTGGCACAAGGCCGATTTGGAGGGGGGAAAAATCTCAGGTTGGTCTTCAGTACCTATCCTATACCTAGCTAATCTGACTCACAACCCAAACATACTTTACAATTTTCTCATCCACCACAAGAACTTGTCCATCAGCATTCAGTCCTTCATATAACATAGCAGAGACCTAAAAAACCCCAAATGAGCATAAAAATTTTATTATAAACAATAAATACAAAATCATGAAATGATTTGTGGGGAGGGGTATGACATAAGTCCCCAAAACTAAAAAATTTTTTAATTATAGATACAAACAGAAATCATGATGTTAGTTGGACCCAACCAACCCACAAGACAAAGAGGCCGCTGTATTTTGCCCATAGGACAAAATCAAGGGGCACTCATTCTACAGGGAGTGGTGAGGAGAAAATAAAATGGACAGGGAAAATATAATCCTGACTCAGACGAGATAAAAGGGGAAAAAATAAAAACTGGGGAAATTGCAATTCTCAACCTTGATCATAACAAAAGACAATGGCGAGGACAGGTTAGGAATCACACTCATTCCCATTACCTAGGTACACAAAAAGGAACTACCTTAACCAGGGGAGGGTTCCAAAGGAATCCACCCCGATGTAACTAGCAGATCTAAAAGAGAAAATCAAGGCTAGCCCCGTTTACGTGAATCAGGCTCGCCATATTTACATAAAGCCTGTAGAGGTCAATCGTTTCCAATCAGTTCTGATCTTCATTTTGAGCTGATGCTCAAAATATTGGATCAGATCCTGATGTGAAAGTTGGCCACCCCGCAACACTTCCTCCAGATGCGTCGTCCATATCATCATTTGATTGTGGCCAGTAGGAACACCACTCGCTTCACTTCCAAAAATGGGGACAACATATTGTCACAGGCGTATGCATGATCAATGAGCATGAGCTTATGTGGCGCGATATGAACAGTCAACTCACTGACACGGTCACATAGAGGGCAAACCTGAGAACAATGGTAGGTGTGTGCAGACATCTCCTTTAAACCAAGGTCACAGCGTTCACAATCTGGCAAATCCGCCAGGCCCCATACGAAGGCCACATCATTGAGAGACAACCGATTCTGAGCCAATTACCAGGTAAGTGAAAACTGAGTTGCTGAGATAATTGACACATAAGAACAATACTCATTTCCAACATACCGAGCACTTTGTGTAGTGGATCCTACGTGACACCCGCCACTAATCCCCAGACTTTCCTAGGCTGAAAAAGGTCACTGGATTGAGGGATGGCACTCAAGGCTGCCAGAGATTCGAGGAGAAAACTGGAGCTCCACCCGGATCAGTGATTCCACGTAGAGCCGGACTACATGTCCTTTTTCTTAGCTGGTGAAGGAGAGGTTCCAATGCTAAAGCATAAAGTAAGGATGACTGTAGACAACCTAAACAGTGCAAAAGCGCTTGACAGCTTCTGATTCAGCTGAACTACAGCCGTGGGGGATTGATGCAGGAGACTAATTCAGCGGCAGAAGTTGGCAGTGAATCCAGTGGCCTGCAGGACAGCCGCCAGGTAGCCATGGTCAACCCTATCAAATGCTTTGGACTGATCTAAATTGATCAGTGTGGCTTCATTGTGATCTTTTACACCATCTAGGATCATGTGGATCAAATGCAGGTTGCTCTGAATTGTTTGTCCCCTCACAGCACAAGTCAGTTCAGGTCCCAACAGAGACTTGGCAACTAACTGCAAACATTTCGTCAGGACCTAGGCCAAAATCTTTAACTCTGTGTTTAACAGAGTTATGGGCCTGTAACCATCTAGTTCCCTCCCAACATTTTTGTCTTTTCTCAACAGTGTGACCACACCCCTGGTGAACCAACTGGGGATAGACCACTGCCAAAACCAGTTGTTGAACACTACAGTCAAGATCGGGACAAAGATGTGCGACAGCCTCAAGTGCAATTCATAGAGCAAACCATCAAAACCTGCCAACTTTCTTCAAAGTCGTGTAGACTTTGTCCTCCGTAATCTCTTCCTCACAGCTAACTGCAAAAGCCAGAAGAAGTCAGCCAAATAGCTGCAAAACTCCTCATCAAGGAGACCAGGCTCCTTGGTAAACCGGTTCTCAAAATGCTGCCGAAACGCCTCACACATGTCGTCAGTCGAGTGTATCCCTGCGGGTCGTGCACCTCTTGAATATACCGATCGCCGTCTTGACGAATCTCTTTTTTGTGCAGTTCTGTGCCCATGTTCACAGCTTTGGAAGACATCTTGCTTAACCTATTTCTAATTACCTGACCCATGTAATGCTCAATAGTCAAATGCTCCAGGGCCTCCTTAGCTAAGGTTGTCTCTAGGGGATCCCCACCAGCCTCCAGCCGGAAGAAATTAGCTTTAAGCGTCTTCATCTTGATAGCTTTATCTAGTTTGAGCCGTTGGCTATATTCAGTGGTGAAAGACTGATTCCTGTTCTTAAGATTCTCCCACCACTTATTCCCAATGACTCCCTCAGTTAACGCCCGCTGAACTACATTAATTAGCTTGCACTGACAGTCCTTCCAGTGCAGTAAGGACTGACTGAACTTCCAGTAACCAGCCATTCTAGGCCTAAGGTCTAATGCTACACGGGCACAAACAAGTTTGTGGTCCATGTAGCCTAACCAGTGGAATGTAGGACAATCTAGGAACTCTATGTTGGTTTCTCTTACTAACATTCTATCCAGGTAACTAGTCCACGTCCATATCTTCCCACCCAGATGATCAACCTGGTATCTATCGATGAGACTGAATTCGTCAATGAGATTAACCAGGCTACGATCACCACTCCACCCGCTATCACCCCTCCCTCTATCCCACTTGGGGTTCAGGATTGCATTCCAGTTTTCATTAGGACTAGTCGTGACAAATCAATCAGGAAGGGCTCCAACAGCTGAAAAAACAAGATCATTGGGCACATAAACTGCAATCGGACGAAACAAGTCGTTTTTCACTGCAATATCGGCCACGATCAACCAGCCTTTGGCACCGGCATGAACATGGTCCACCTTCATGTCCAGGGTATGCTTGACCAGCAAAGAAACTCCTCTGGTCAGTTGGTCCCCATATGCTGAATAGATGACAAAGTCTTTAGACAGCATACAGGCATCGACGTTGCAAACAAAGTGAGTCTCTTGGATTGTGGCTACATCTACGCCAAATGACAAGAGGTCCTGAAGCAGGCGGGCTGCCTTACTTCAATTCCTCAAGCCATTCGCATTCAAACTAAACTTGATTGACATCTGTTAAATCTGAAACGAGAAAAAGGAGAAAATTATTCCTAATCACATATGGGGTAAAAATCTCAGGGAGTAGGGACCCCGATGGACTGTCTTAGAGAACTAGTTCCTACATCAGATGTAATCCGTCTGTCTAGGACAATCCTCCCGATGTCCGTGGGATAATTTAGTTTTAAAACTCTATATATGTAGGGGTGGAGCAAAATAGGGACCCTCTCTGCACATAATTTGTCCATTTTCCGCAGCTCTGGTGTGCCGCTATGGGTTACAATAATGTTCTTGTAAAAGTCTTTGTCCGCAGCCAAGTGGTCCCAGACCCTCAGGTTCCCTCCCATACTACGGATAAGGGTGATGACACCTGGGGCCTTGGGAAAGTTCTTTGGATCATAAGTCAGCTTCAACAGTGGCTTTAAGATGCTCTTTCTTTGAGCCGACCAATCCTTCTTTCTTGTCTATTTGACAAAGGGCTTCTAACTTAGGGAAGGATTTTTTTTCTTGGGTTTGGTGGGGGTGGTAGAGAGGGATTTGATTGGAGTGAGTGGGGTAAGTTGTGAAATCAGGGTCAGTGGGATTTTCTGTGGGGAAGTAAGGAAGCTCTTCGCCTTGGCCGCATATGACTCCGTCAGTCTTTCCAGAGACACAGGCACAGATGATGATCTTTGAGGTAATTTCTCTGCTCGATTCCTCCTCAGTACCTTCAGCTTTTCTGCTTCCTCTTCCTTCTCCTCTCTTCCCCTTTTCTATTAGGAGGACTGGGGTGCTGGCATATACGCCTCCATTTGTTGACTTTGTGTTTCTTCCACCAACTGCTGCTCCGCTGCTTGTTTTCCAGAAGATTTCTTCAGGGATTTTTTCTCCTTCTCCTGTGGGGCACCCTGCTTGACTGGGGACGTCTGTGTCTGTGGCGGAGGTGTCTGTAGTGGCGTTGCTTTTTCTTTTATCCTTTTTCGCTCAGCCACTTGACAATCTCCATTCTTGTGGGTTTCCTTCTGGGTCTTCTGCACTTCTATCTCTTTTGTCACTGGTGCTTGGGATTGCTGGGTTTTTGGAGCTGGGTTTTTCTGTGGGCATCCTTTTGCCAAATGATCTGATGCTCCACAGATCCAGCATGCTGGCTTCCTTCCCTCTACCATGACGTATATAGATCTGGCCCTGCAGGTGAGAATGTTTGGGATCTCTCTGAACTCCTTCCTGGATACCATCACCTGCAGGATCATGTCACTTGTGCCAAAACCAGCCTTGCTTTTGACCACCGCTACCTCCACCACTTTCCCATATTGGGCAAAAAAGGCTCAAATATGGTCCTCTGCGATATCCATTGGCACACCGTGTACAGTCACCTGGGTCTTGTGAGTGCCCATATATTCGGTCTGGAGGCGAAGTGTTTTTGTTGTCAATGTGGCACCGGCCAACTGCTTCGCCTCCTCTTGCATGTTCAGTAGAATGCCCCACATTGCGTGGCTTCTGTGTGCCACCACTTTGGCCTAAATCTGAAGGTTTTTGACTGCCTCCTCAATGGTCTCTCTGCTGACCCCGACAAACTTGTATGTTTTTGGGTCCTTGCTTAGCAGGGAGATAATCCTCGGTTCAACTGCACTCAGCTGTTTTGGGAAATGTTATGGGTTTTTTTCCAGAAATGAACTCTGCGAATTTCTCCTTTGCTGCTTCATAGTATTTCTCATCTTTACACACCGTTTTTCCTCCACTCCACGCCGAGGTGAAAGGAACTGGTGATTCTGGCTTTTTCGAGGCCATTGCATGAGTTTTGTTTTTGCTGGAGGGAAGTGGCGATTCCTGACCTCTTCCATTATGCACTCCTGCCGAAGGAGGCTCTCCGCTGTAGTATTTCCTCCACCTGAAAATACTACCGATTGCAATTTGAACTTGTCCCGACTTTTGCAAACCAGCCTTCCATATCCAACACACTGAAGCAAACGACACAAAACAGCCGATCAAAAACTAAAGTGGGTTCGATTCCAGTTGTGGAACAATCTGAGACAAGGATAATCCACCTCGAGAAAAAGAGCTATTTATGGTGCCCTGGAGCATCTCATTGTGCTCAAGTAGGATAGTCCATTGCTTGGGCTGTGATTGGCTGTTGGTAAATGAGTGGAAGCATTTCTGTATAAATACCAGCTTGATTCCAGTTATAGGTTTGTATTAAGTTACAACCTGCTTTAATTTTGTCTGCCAGCTGGATGCTAGCTGGGACCCTTACGCCGGTAAGTGTTGTTATTCTACATTCATAAAAGATGGAAATGTCTTAATCTAAATAAGAATGAATCGGACGACTATACCACTTTCTCGTCAACAGTTAACAAACACTGCAATGATTTTATACTGGCATAGCTAAGTGCAAACAACTTCTAATGTTTGATATTCGTACAAGGACTAGTTTCAGCAAAAGATGCAGAAATTAGGCAAAGAATACTTAGCAAGTTGGAGAATGAACCGAATATAACTCTTTGACAAATTGCCAAAGTAGGCCAAATATATGTCAGTATAAAGCAGGATTCTAAAAATATTGAGGAATCAGGTACTGCTCATGTTGAAAAAGTATGCTGCAAACAGCAACAAAGTCTCTGAAAACTTACAAAATAAAGCAGCAGCAAAATAAATTGCCTCCTAACCTATGTTATGGATGTGGGGCCATACATTGGTACAAAGATTGTTTTATCAGAAACAAAAAATGCTATACATGCAACCGAGTCAGACATAAAAGTTCGCATTGCCAAGCTAAAAATAAAACCATAACAAAGAGTTACATAAAAAAATACAAGGTCGGATGAATTAGTCGATATTAATACCAGGAAATTTGTGCACACAAAAGTGTTGAATTTCAATTAGACTCAGGGTCCAACTTGACTATAATTAACTTGCAGACTGTGAACATGAAAGGGCGACTAGCGGCGGCTCTGGAAAAAGAGTTCGTTTGTGTCTGGCGTGCAGAGCAGTAATCTGTTCCAAAGAAAGAAAATAATAATAATACTCACCGCTGTCTTAATAATCCACCTTCAGCTCAGTCTAAAGGAAAAAAGAGAGGAGGCCCTCGAGTTAAAGGAAAAAAGAGAGGAGGCCCTCGAGTGGAATTTTTATAGACTGAGGAAATGGATTATGGGTAGAGAAATGGATTATAAAACTGACCGACCAAGTTCACTCGGGATTCAGTGGCGTCAATTTCTTGGCGAGAAGCTGACGCAGAGAGACGCAGTGAAAAGGTGGAAGGAGGAAAGTGGAGTAGGAAGAGGAAGAGGCGTAGCAAGAAGCCAGCTGGGAGAGCGTTGAATTGAAATCCAACGGTCTGCGGTTCGATCCCTGGTTCTGCACTCACTAGAAGAAAGTGTGCAACAAGCTATTTCGGCGTAATGGGGGACAGGTTCGACCTGAAATTGATTCCAGAGTTCAGTGGCTCGACCCCAGTACTTGACTGGGTGGAAAAAGTGGAACTGCATTGTCTCTTGTCTGGTGTCAAAAACATTGAACATGTGATTCCTCTGCGTTTGTCCGGTGGGGCTTTCGCTGTGTATCAACAGCTCAGTGCTGAGGAAAAACAGAATTATGAGAGGATCAAGGCAGCCCTATACAAAGCGTTTGCTATCGACCCCGCCACTGCCTGGGAGCAATTTGAGGCAAGACAATTACATCCTGGCGAAACTGTGGACGTATATTTGGCCGAGCTGACGAAGTTGACGGTGTTGTTCGGTGGGCTGCCCGAGCGGGCCTTGGCATATAAATTTCTGGCGGGGCTCCCAACCGGAGCAAAACAGCTCCTGCGGGCGAGCTCAAACATAACCTCGTTGCCCCTTAATGACCTGGTGGACCGAGCCAGAACCGTGATGAAGGATAATTCCGAGCTGAGAGATCCGATAATCGCCGCTGCACAATCCACACCGAGTGATGATAAACCGTCTCAGGGCCTTAGCCCGCGTGGTGGGGTCGTGTGTTATAGGTGCGATGGCCAGGGCCACATTGCAAGGAACTGCAGACGGCGACCGACAGCTGTTTGCTGCTACCGGTGTAATGAAACCGGACATATGGCCCGGGATTGTGCGGGAAACGGGGCCGGGGACAAGGTGCCGGCGTCGACCTTTCCCCAAAGCAGAAATTAGAGGCGCTTCCGATCATTCAGGTCTATGTCAACGAGACATTGTGCTCAGCACTCCTCGACTCCGGGTGCTCCCGCACCATAGTGTTCGTAGACCTCTGCCACACTTGGAAGGAGAAGGGTGTCAGGGTAACCACCATCAGTGGAGAATCGCGGACATGTTGCGGGGTGGGTGCGATAAACATCCGTACAAGAACAGGAAACTCGGCCAACGTCGAGGCGCTAGTAGCGCTCAAAAAACCACTGAACTTTGACCTGCTTCTAGGCTATGATGCCATCAGAGCCCTAGGTGGTGTTCACATAACGCAGACGGGGGAAGTGCAGTTTCAAGAGAGGACCCCAGTGTGCGCAGCGCTGAGGATCGACCAGCCAGACTTTAGTGTCGAATTTGACCAGCACCAGAAGGCTTGGACCGTCTCATGGAAGTGGTCGGGAAATCAGGAGCCAGCAAAATTGCGGAACGAAGTAGCCGAGTACCATGTGCCCGACCAAATAAGGCCTGCATACGAAGAGGAGCTTCGTGAATGGATCAAGGATGGCTGGTTAATTCCTTACCCCTATGAGAAACTTGGACCTCCCAAAGGTTTGATCCCGCTGATGGCGGTTACTCAGCACAACAAAGCAAAAGTGAGGCCAGTGATGGACTACCGCGAACTAAATGCGCATGTTGATGCATTTACGGCAGATGCTGATGTTTGCGCCAGCAAGCTACGAGAATGGCGCCAGCAGGGTTCCAATGTGTCCCTGCTGGATCTAAGAAAAGCGTATCTGCAGGTCCGGGTCAGCGAAACGATGTGGCCGTTTCAGACGGTGGTGTTTGCCGGCAGAAGGTACTGCCTTACCAGACTGGGCTTCGGGCTGAACGTGGCACCCCAAATAATGAAGACCATAGTCAACGCTGTGTTGTCACAGCAAGAAACAATGAAAGAGGGGACATCGACGTACCTTGATGACATATACGTGAACGAAGACGTTGTATCATCATCACGCGTAAGGACCAAACTGGCCGAGTTTGGCCTGATTTGCAAGGACCCGGAACATTTGGAGGATGGCGCCCGTGTCTTGGGCCTGAAAGTTCGAAAGGAGCGGGGGACCTTGAAGTGGGGGCGCGGAACTGCAATTCCTGAAGTACCCGAAGTCTTCACAAGACGAGTGGTCTTCTCCCTGTGTGGAAAACTTGTGGGGCACCTACCAGTGTGTGGATGGACTCGTGTAGCAACAGGCACCATAAAAAGGAGGGCAAGCGCAGTCACCAAAGACTGGGATGATGAAACGACGGACGATCTGTTGGTTCGCATGGTGAAGGAGACCATCGCAAGGGTAAAGCAGGATGACCCCGCAAAGGGAGACTGGTATGTGCAGGGAGACGAATTGAGCGTGTGGGTGGATGCGAGCTCTGTGGCGATTGGTGTGCTGCTTGAGGAGAACGGAGCTGCGATTGAGGACGCCTGCTGGCTGCGACCGACGAATGACGCTGCTCACATCAACCTGGCAGAGCTCGATGCGGTGACGAAAGGCATTAACCTGGCACTCCAGTGGAAAGTCAAGAAATTACACATACACACAGATTCGCTGTGCGTGTACCACTGGATATCAAACACACTGACAGGTAAGGCCAGGGTGCGCACCAAGGCGGCCAGCGAGATGCTGATCAGACGGAGGTTGGAGACCATAAGAAAGCTAGTAACAGAGTACAATCTGTCTGTGGATGTGGTACTTGTCACCTCAAACTGCAACCTCGCTGATAGGCTCACTCGGGTGCCTCAGAGATGGATTGATGCCGTGAAGAAAGAAGCTGGGCCAGTACCGTTACTATGTGCTGCCTCTGTGGAGGCGGCAGACAAAATCAGGGAAATACACCACATCAGTGGGCACCCCGGAGTGAGACGGACATGCTATTTTGTACAATTGACCAATCCGTCAGTGTCAAAAAGTGCAGTGAGAGCGGTGGTCAAGGAATGCCAAACATGCCAGTCAATCGACCCCGCCCCAGCGAGATGGCGGAGGGGTCGGCTGGGAACAGACATGACTTGGAGCCGACTGGGTATGGACACTAGAAGAAAGTGTGCAACAAAATAGACAAAATTTGGGAAACCAACCATGAGAAAATCGAGGAAGATAGCAACATCTGTCACGGGAGAAAAAATTAAATTCGAGGATTGTCAATGCAACTTTCAACGGTAAGACTCAAAAATTAAAATTGTTTGTCATGAAAAATACGAATAACCTATTTGGTACTGATTGGATAGCACAATTTCAGCTTTGGGACTTAACTATTAAAAAAATTGAAAGTTTGAATACTGAAGCTGATAAATTAAAAAAATAATTAACGGAAGCCTATCCGGGAATTTTTTCTGGTGGTTTAGGCAGATGTAGCAAAATTGAACTTAAAGAAAATGTTCAGCCAGTATTTAAAAAGAGAAATGTGCCTTTTGCCTCGTTGGAACAAATTAACGAGGAACTTGATAGATTAGAAAAAAACTGGTGTTCTATCAAGAGTAGAGTACAGTGAATGGGCTGCACCTGCAGTTTATGTAAAAAAGAAATCCAAGGACATTTTTGTGCTTTTTTTTCAACAGGACTGAATGCTGTTCTGAAGGACTATTGCTACTCTCTTCCTAGTCTTGAAGACATTTTTGCAAAGTTTAATAGAGGTCAATTTTTCCCCAAAATTGACCATAGCGATGCTTATTTACAAATCCCTGTTGAAAAGGAGAGTTCGAAATTATTGTGTATAAATACACATTGTGGATTATATAAATTCGAATGTTTACCATTTGGACTCAAGGTAACTCCAACAATATTTCAACAAGTCATGGATACCATCCTGGGCAGACTTGACTTCGCAGTTGCTTACTTACATGACATTCTAATGAAAAGCCAAAGTGTAGCCAAACATAAGGAGCATGTACACAGTGTTTGCTAAATCAAAAAATATAGTTTAAAATTAAACAGAGCAAATGTGATTTGTTCATGGAAAAAATCAAGTACCTAGGTCACATAATTGATAAGGATAGTAGAAGACGGAATCCTGGATGGGCTACCACAATTAGACATGCTGGTGCACAGTAACATCGTTTAGTTACAGAGCTTCCTAGGTCTAGGCATTTATACCAAATATGCATAATATGTGTGCTTCCCTTAATGAATTTTTGGACAGCAGAATGCCAGCAGGCATTTGAAAACATTAGGAAAACTTTAATGCCAGACTTGTTTCTGACGCATTATGACCTGAATTTGGAAATCATTGTGGCTAGCGATGTGAGTTCGTATCACATGGGGGCATGCATTCTTCATAAAATGACTGACAGAACTGTTAAACCAATAGCACATGCTTCAAGAGTTTTGCTTTATTCTTAGATTGAAAAAGAACAACTTGGGATTATATTCGCAGTCACAAAGTTCCACTGCTATATCTCTGGTCGACAATTCACTTTACAGACAAATTACAAGCCATTACTCATTATTTTTAATTCAAAGAAAGGTCTGCCTACACACACAGCCAACAGACTTCAGAGATGGGGGTACAATACTGTTGAATTATAATTTCAAAATGGAGTACGTGTCAATGAAAAAATTTGGCCATGCAGATGGATCGTCAAGACTAATTCTCAAGTACAAAGAACCATTGAAAAATACAGTGCTCACCTCTCTTCAATCTGAAGGAGAATTAAAAACTACCTTTTGTAATATGGTAAGGGAAATTCCAGTGATACTGGAACAGATAAAACAAGAGGCTCGCCATGATGAGTATATTAAGGAAATAACAAAAATTATTGAAAAGGATCAGTGAACTATGGATGTTTTTTTTCTGTATGCGATGAAGTGTTCCTATACAGGGAATGAATTGTGATTCCACTAACACTACAAAAACGCATTTTAAAAGATTTTCATGCTGGCCATCCAGGAACTACTAATATGAAAAGTTTGATGTGTAGCTATGTCTATTTGAAAAGTATGGACAAAGATATAGAAAACGCTGTCAAATCATGTAAAGGCTGTATCTTAGCAGCCACAGCACCTCCTATTAAATTCAATCCCTGGCCAAAAAATGCATTTACCTTGGTCTAGAGTTCACATTGATTTTACGGGACTTATAGAGGTTATTACTACCTCATTGTAGTCGACAGTTTCTCAAAGTGGCCTGAAATACACAGATGTAAAAACCCAATTACAGAAATTGTTACAAAATTTCTTCATGAGCTGTTTGCTAGATTCAGAGTAGTAGACACCTTAGTATCTGATGATGGAACTCAGTTTATGTCTGCAGAATTTAGAGAATTCTGTGAAATTTATCAGATTAAACACATCACCACAGCTCTGTATCACCCTAGGTCAAACGGACTAGCTGAGAGATTCATATATAACTTGAAGAGAGCTTCGAAAAAAAGCTAGAGCTACACCAAATGAAAAAAAGCTCTTTAATAATTCCTGCTAGTATCACAGGATAACACCGAATGACAAGTCACCAGTTTTACAACCTCCAGTCGAAGTAATGTTTGGAGGGCATATATGAACTGTGTATGATAAACTAAGCCAAAAAGAATGAATATTGTACCTGCAAGGTGGTATAACCCAGGAGAAAAATTTTTTTCAAAATATTTAAAGACAACAAATCTTTTTGGGAGATGGGAACGATAAAAAAAAAATTGGGAATATGATTTACATCGTAAAGGGTCCAAAATTCATACACAAAAGACACATTAACCAACTTAGGAAATGCCTAACTGAAGAGGTTAGTAACCTGTTTCCTTAAGAAACAGCAATGGATACAATATATGACACTTAATATTTCGACCCCTGTAATGGCTTTCAAAATATGACATTTGAAAAGAAAAAGAAAAGCAACTGAGTTAATAGTAGTCAATCCGAAGCGGAAAAGATACTGAGACCACATAGAGTTAAAAGTTGTCAAGTGTTTTTTTATGTAGACTCCTTCAGAGTTGAGATTTTAGGAGGTGGGTGTTATGGTACCCTCCTATGAAGAATTGACTATTCCTTTTGATATATATATATAAATTACCTGCTTCTAGAGAGCAGTTTAACGGGTAGTTATGTGCCGTCAAGTACAGCAGTTAATGAGAGCAGTTAACGACAGCTACTAGTCAGGCAACATAATAATACTTTCAGACTTACTTATTTCTGTATTACTATTTATTAACACTTCTTTTGGATATCTTGTTTCTTGTTAAACTATAATACACTGTTTTGAACTTACCTTCTTGTTCCATGTCTTACTTCTGGTACAAACCAGTCACTTCAACTTTGCGGCGAAGTTTTGCCACAACTCCACAACAAATTGGCGATGAAGATCCACAACACTGTATTTGGTACATAATGCATACCACTCCTCCAAAATATACATAATACCACAGACATTTTGTTACAGGTAAAATAACATTCATCCTCCAAAATGGCTAAGTATAGTTGAAAGCACTTGGATAAACAAAACATTTGGACAATTTTTATATAATTTATATCCTAAAAAGAAGAATCATAAGGTAACATAAAAATTACATAAAAAAACTTAACCATTACACCTTATGTTATTTTAATGAAGCATATATGTGTGTGTGTGTATATATATATATATATATATATATATATATATATATATATATATATCGATAAAGGAATAGGGTTGTTCCAACGAGAGTAATTAGTATAAAATAAAGTGTGAGAAGCCGTGAATGTTTTCTTTAAAATATATATTTATTGTTCGGTATTCATACAAGTTATGGAGTATTAATTTGTCATGGTTTGCGCTACACGTGTTTCAAGTCTAAAATTGACTCTCTTCAGGCAAACAAATTCATTGTTTGGGTTTCTCTGAGTATCTGATCATTCTGTTTAAAGTTAATAGGAAGTACGTGAAAAATGAGAACAGTGAAAAAATATACAAAAAAAGAAAGAAAGAAAAAAGAACAGAAAATAAAATAAAAAAGTATATGATAAAATAAATTAGAATAATGTGAGTTTAATGCTGTTTGAATCTCTTTTCTCTGTCAGCATGTGTCCTAATGGGTTGACCAGTTAGATAAATAAACAAACAGATGAAAGGGTAAAGTGTTGTCTTAAGGCATTCTGGCCCCTCTTTATTATCTTATGGGTTTGGTGATATTTTGTGTCTTTGTGTTAGTGTGTGTGTGTGTGTGTGTTTGTGAGGGCCTCTTTTATTTATGTCCATTTGTGTGTGTGTGTGTGTGTGTGGGTGTTTTTTATTTATTGTGTGTATATGTATGCGTGTTTCTGTGTGTTTTTTGGTGTGTGTTAGTTGGATTGTATTCTGTGAGTGTGTGTCTCTGTGTCTGTTTGGTGTGTGGGTGTTTTTTTTTTTATTTATTTATTTATTTTGTATGAATTGGATTTGCTTTTGAGATTGGTGTGTGTATTTTTTATCTATGAGTATATGTATGCGTGTTTCTGTATGTTTTTCAGTGTGTTTGTTTTTCATGTTGTTTTATGAGCGAAGGTTTGTATTTTTTTATGAATCTTTCTTCCTGCATTAGCAGAATCTCATAATTAATATTTTGATAGATTGGTTGGACTGAAAATAGGCTGTTACTGCATTCATGTAGATGATTAGAGACATATAATTTCCTGTTATGTAGTAATCTGATATTGCTCTTATGAAGTGAGATATGATGATTTAAGCATTGTGTTGCTCCTATGTATATTTTTGTGCATCTGTTGCATTTTAGAGCGTAAATTACATTTTTCGAGTTACAGCTTAGATCTGATTTTATTTTGAATGTAGTTGTGTTTTCGAACTGGAAAAACAGATTAAAACAACCTTGAGCCTAAACAAGCTACAAGCAAACATAGACATTCAAGAGGATAAAGCCAAAAACTATACAAACAAATACACGGAAATAGACAACACAATTTTTACAAAAATAAAAGACACATGCCCAAAAGAAACACAAAAATTCTTATCGGATTTATGGAAATAAAAATGTAAGGAGGAAGAAGAAAAATCCTGGAAAATTCTAGAAAAGAAAATAACCTGGTTAAAAGCTCTACCAAACCTGAAAGAATCGGACAAAAAAAAAAAAAAAACGCGAGACACACCAAACAAGACTTTATTAAGAAAAGAAACCCAGGACAAAATACATACCCAAGAAACCCATACGAGGGACAAAATAGACACAAACATTTCAGACCACAACATTATTACAACACATCCACACATCCAAACATCAGGCGCACCCACATAATCAAATCAAACCAAACCAAACCACATAACAAACCCACACAACGAACAATTATGCTACAACAATAACTACAATATTCACACACCTACAAGCCCACCCATACTGGGCCAAACAACAACAAACACACATAGAGGGCCTTCCCACCATAACTACAACAGACAAAACTAAAACACAGAATGTACAATACCACAACTACTACTACAAACCCCGTCACGGTAGTACATTCACCCACCAAAGACCACCTAGTCGCACAAACATCACACTCTCCAACCCAAGCACCTTCCACCGCGAAATGAATAGAAATACCCTACCTGTTAATAAACATTTTTTAGAATATCGGGTCAAAAGAAACAGACCAATTTAAAAAATTTAAAAAATCTAAAAACTACAAAACCCATTCTAATCAATCTTTCCTTGCACTCTTTAAAAGAAGAAGAAATAATCATTCTAAAATTAGGTCTAAAAGTCTGTCCCACCCCCAAACACAACATCACAGACCTAAAGAAAGATCTTAAAGAATTCGAACGAAAATTTAGCCTTCTTGAAATACTACAGAGCAAAAATAACACTACCGACAACTCAATAGTAAAAAATAACTCCAAATATTTCCCTAACAAAAACTATAATTCTAACGAAATGAACACATTCTTTGAAAGAATCTGGGATACAGGCTTTAACAACGAACACAACACCCATACCAATCTCACACACAAAGACTAGCACTAGAAAACATCCACAGTAACAATGACATAATAATAAAGGAAGCAGATAAGGGCTGGGCTGTAGTTATTATGAACAAAAACTATTACCAAACCAACATTCTAAACATGCTAGGAGTATATAGATACAAAAGTTACATCAAAAATAAAAAAAAGCTCTGCCTTACACACAATAGAATGTTAACGAAAAAAGAAAGATTTCCTTACAGAATTAATTTCAAAAACTAGTAATTTTTACTGACTTCCAAAGGTACACAAATCAAATGAAATAAAAACAGCTATCCAGGAACAAAACTCGGAATACATCCACACCCCAAACCCTAAAGACCTCAAATTCAGACCAATTGTAGCGGGACCAGTCTGCCCAACAAGCAGACTGAGCAATCTAATAGACAAATTATTACAATCTTACACCACTAAAATAAAAAGTTACATCAGAGATAGCATACATTTCTTAAATTTCCTACCAAAAGAAGTAAACCCTAATACACTCTTAGCAACTTTTGACGTCAACAGCCTGTACAGTAACATACCCCACAAACTAGGAAAACAAGCAATTTCATTTTAGATAGAAAAACACCCAGAAATACTTCCCACATGCTTCTCAAAGGAATTCATTCTACAAAGTATAGACCTAATTTGACATAACAATTCTTTTCAATTTGACAACAAGAATTATATACAAATGATAGGCACCGCGATGGGAACAAAAATGGCACCTACATACGCAACACTCACCCTAGCATATCTAGAAGAAGACCTATACACCCAAATAGGGCATAAATATGGGGCAAATATAAAAACAGAATTCACAAAATCGTGGAAAAGATTCCTGGATGACTGTTTTATCCTTTGGAAACCATCATGGGGAGATATTAACGAACTACACAACGCACTGCACCCCAAAATTGAGTTCACACTAGAATATAGCTATAAAGAATTAGCTTTTCTAGACATACTAATAATAAAAAAACGAGAGCAACCACATCATCACAGACATTTACCACAAACCCACAGACACCCAACAATACCTCCACTTCAGGAGTTGCTTAAAATCCATCCCCTATTCCCTAGCACGACGAATTTGCACGATAGTGAGTGACGAAATCCATTGCAAAATACGCCTAGAGGAATTACGAAAAACATTAAAAATGAGAGGATATCCCGCACCACTAATAGAGAAGGGTTTCCAACTAGCAAAAAAGATACCATTAGAATCACTCTGGAACACGAAAAAACAACAGGAAAAAATAGAAAAAAACGAAAACATACTAGCATACGTCTCCACTCACAACAAAAACAATCCGGAATTATTCACTCGGATTAAAACCCACATAGAATTACTAAACAACAATGAAAAATTAAAAGAAATCTTAGAGACAACCAAAATAATCAATAGCAAACGACAGCCCAAAAATTTAAAAGACATCCTCACCTCATCAAAATTTGAACAACACACAATATAGGGGGTCACAAAATGCAACAAAAAAAAGATGTGGGATTTGCAAAATAATAATAGAAGGAAAATATTTCCTATTCGAAAATGCAACTACATTCAAAATAAAATCAGATCTAAGCTGTAACTCGAAAAATGTAATTTACGCTCTAAAATGTGCCAGATGCACAAAAATATACATAGGAGCGACACAATGCTTAAATCATCGTATCTCACTTCATAAGAGTAATATCAGATTACTACATAACAGGAAATTATATGTCTCTAATCATCTACATGAATGCAGTAACAGCCTATTTTCAGTCCAACCAATCTATCAAAATATTAATTATGAGATTCTGCTAATGCAGGAAGAAAGATTCATAAAAAAATACAAACCTTCGCTCATAAAACAACATGAAAAACAAACACACTGAAAAACATACAGAAACACGCATACATATACTCATAGATAAAAAAATACATACACCAATCTCAAAAGCAAATCCAATTCATACAAAATAAATAAATAAATAAAAAAAACACCCACACACACAAACAGACACAGAGACACACACTCACAGAATACAATCCAACACACACCGAAAAACACACAGAAACACGCATACATATACACACAATAAAAAACAAGCATACATATACACACAATAAAAAACAAGCATACATATACACACAATAAAAAACAAGCATACATATACACACAATAAAAAACAAGCATACATATACACACAATAAAAAACAAGCATACATATACACACAATAAAAAACAAGCATACATATACACACAATAAAAAACACGCATACATATACACACAATAAAAAACACGCATACATATACACACAATAAAAAACACGCATACATATACACACAATAAAAAACACGCATACATATACACACAATAAAAAACACGCATACATATACACACAATAAAAAACACGCATACATATACACACAATAAAAAACACGGCATACATATACACACAATAAAAAACATGGCATACATATACACACAATAAAAAACACGGCATACATATACACACAATAAACAACACGGCATACATATACACACAATAAATAAAAAACACCCACACACACAAACGGACATAAATAAAAGTGGCCCTCACACACACACACACACACACACACACACACAAAATATCACCAAACCCATAAGATAATAAAGAGGTGCCAGAATGCCTTAAGACAACACTTTACCCTTTCATCTGTTTGTTTATCTAACTGGTCAACCTATTAGGACACATGCTGACAGAAAATAGATTCAAGCAGCATTGAATTCACATTATTCTAATTTTATTTTATTATATACTTTTTATTTTCTATTCTTACTGTTCTTTTCTCTTTCTTTTTTTTTTTTGTATATTTTTTTACTGTTTCTATTTTTCACGTACTTCCTATTAACTTTAAACAGAATGATCAGATACTCAGAGAAACCCAAACGTAAAACAATGAATTTGTTTGCCTGAAGAGTCAATTTTAGACTGGAAACACATGTAGAGGAAACCATGACAAATATACCAAACAATAAATATATATTTTAAAGAAAACATTCACGGCTTCTCAAACTTTTTATTTTATATATATATATATATATATATATATATTGTAACGAGGAAGTTAGAAGCATTTTTTCGCCACAAAAACCTTGGGTCATGACTAAAATAGTCACCTTAGTAACAGTAGTAGTAACAGGTCATTCGGTCAGAGTTCTACCACTCCAGAAAGGAGAGTTGTATGAATTAGGTCACTGGGTCAGGTTCTACTCTTCCCAAAAAGTAATTAAATAGCCCGGTAACTATAGTTACAGTGAAAATAAGGAACAGACCAGAGAAAGAGAGGGCCAATGAATATAGGGAAGAAATAGTCGAAAACCCTAGAGCGTTGTTGGGCTACTGGCCAGGCATGACCTCTCTCCTGCTATTGTTCAAGATGTGGAAAGAACTTTCCATCAAGCTACCAGCCCTTCCTCAACATCCAGTGAATCACCCCGTGCTGCCCTGAAAGGTAAAGATTGTTTTGTTAATCACTCTGACCAAACCCTAGCTGTGTATCGTTATATATATATCTGGTATATTATAGTTCTGTCACCTTATTCCTGTGTGTTTGCTGAATATTTTAGTGTGTTATAATAAATTATCTTTCTGTATAAAATTATCTTGCGTTATAGTTTAATTCACTCCCTTCATCATTATTCCAACTAAAATTGTATTTTTTATGTGTTGTTGACCCAAACGTGTTCGAAACAGTGTGTACATATATATATATATATATATATATATATATATATATATATATATATAATAAAAATAAATTTGTGTTTTATTTAAAAATAATATAGTTTACATTGCGACACAGAAATTTCTATGTATTGAGATTTTTAACTTGTCATCAGACAATGTTAGATCATTGTTGCAAAAATGATTTTCATTTGAATATAACAAACAATACACTTGTTATTAATGGATATGGGAAGACAGAAAATTTGTGTGTTCATTTTAACTAATCAGAATGAAGATTCGCTTAAAATTTGAAAAAGTTTATATTTTTGGGGTATACATGATTTCTTCTTTCAATCTTAATGTCAAAAGTGTCAGTTGATCAAAACCCCTGAGACATTGATGTATCCAAAATTGTAACAAAATGTTTTTCTTTTAGTTTTCTCTGTATCTCATAATTTTCTAAAAGAAAAATAATGAAAGAAAACATTTCATATTTTTGACCTAACTTAAAACTGCATGTCACAAATTAAACTATTAGTTTTAAATAAAAAGCAAATTTAATTATATTATGCTCAACAATATTTGTTGTATTGAGCACTTCTATAAACAAAAGTAAGTGCCGGAGAATTCGAAATTGTAAAACTTGTTTCTCTTTGCTTGGATTTGTGTGTGTGTTTATATATATATATATATATATATATGGACCCGGTATGGGACCATAAAATAATGAGTCAACACGGTCGTAGGTCAAGAACATATATTACAGATAAAAGAGATACAAAGAGAAAGAGTAATAATAGCTTAGCTACAAGTGACCGACAGGCAGACTAGGCTGAGCTGAACTGAAATCATACCGGAAACCAGTGTCTCTGTCGCCCCGGCTCTGTCCTCAAGAGTAATTAACTCTCAGTTAATATAGGCAAAGAAGAGTCCATTATTAAGTGGGTAACTCCTCACAACACCCACCTTCCAAGAGCTTTCCCCCCCCTGAAAAGCTGTTTATTATTTTTTTCGTTTAGGGTTGACGATCAAAGGATCCATGAACTTTCTTTTCCTACTAGATCGCCTTCTTTCGTGTGAAGCTTGGGGTGCCTCGAGGTTGAAATTCTCGAAGATGGTATCTATCAGCTTGTCATTTGACGGTGGTAAATCATTTAAGTCAGTTATCCAACATTTCCTTATTTGATTCTGGTGGCGTTTATGTATATTCTTGGGACCTTGTATCATGTAGACCAGGTCTCCCACTCATTGTTTTATAGTGCCCACTTCCCAAAATGTCATGTTATTTTTGTATAGTTTGAAAAGTACTTTTTCGCCACAAGAGTAACGTTTTCTGGGAAGTGTGATTGTCTTTTTAAATTTAGCTTGCTTGGGGATAAGCTGGTTGAAAACTGATCTGATTTTTCTGGCAAACTTTGTTTCTGCTGGTGAAAGTCTCGCTGGTGTATTGGGATTTGGTGTAATTCTATACACCTGCAGAAATTGTTGCAGTGCCTTCTCAGTAGGTGTTCCCTGGGCTTTCTTAAGTGCTCGTTTCAATGTGTCGACGAAACGTTCCGCTTGCCCATTGAACCTAGGGTGATATTGTGGAGTCGTGATATGGTTCACTTGAAATGTTTTGCAGAATTGTTTGAATTCGCAAGATGTGAACTGCGTTCCATTATCAGTTATTATGCAATCCACAACGCCGAAATGTGCAAACAGTTCATGCAGAAAAGCTATTGTGCATCCTGTAGTTGGTC
>JBBBDQ010001710.1:67500-122500 GCA_037127315.1 Ascarosepion bandense
TATGAAAGTATAAAAATAGACTTTTATTGACATATATACATAAAAATAGACTTTTATAGGAAAATATACATCTCTGAAGGAAAAAAATATTGCAATTGATACATTTTTGAAGGAAAAATTATTACCAGTAGTACATTTTTTAATATAAGACTAGAAGACATCTTCAGTTTTCTAAAATTTAAAAAAAATGAAAAAATCTGACTAAATCAACCTTCTTACTATAATCGAACATAAAAAAAAATAACTTTAAACCCTACCTTTTTGGCATTAAATAACCCACAGAGGTTGATGTGCCATTAAACAAAACTCAAACACCACTTTGATAAAAAAATATGGAAATTAGAAAATTCAATTTGGTTGTCAGTATTAAAAGTATTAATCATTTTTACTTATGAGTGTTCCTTGAAATACTGACAGTCTTTCTTGCCTGGCAATAAGTTGTGAAAACTGGTCATCTTCATAAAAGTTTTTCACCATGATAATGGTCTCCTCTGTTAGGACTTTAGCATATTTCAACTTTTCCTTTATTGCTCTGGTCAGTATGAAGGTCATTCACAGCGTTTCTTGCTTGTAGAGATGTTGGTTCTTTTTTATTTAACTTTTATCACTTTGTACATGACTTCATTTGCTGTATAAAAAGTTTATCCTGCTGCTGAAGTTGACTCTGATCCCTAAACAATAGTTTGTTTCAATTTCATTGTTGTCTTGTCATATCCTGCTATGGCAACAGAAATCTTTGAGGGGAATTAACAATAAGGATACTCTAATTGAGAGAATGCAATAGAAAGTGAAGTATTATTAATAATGCAGGGTGCTAAAGTTTAATGATGAAGAATATAAACTGTAGGCGTCAGCAAGTCCCCCAACCTTTTCCAGTTTCATCTTTGCTTTTTACGTTGGTATGGTTGAACACACTGCAATTTTAAAGGTGACTTGTCTAATGATATGTCAAATGTAGTATCACTTTTTTTTTTTTTTTTTTTTCAGCGAAATATATGGAACCAATATATATAATTTCTTAAACTTAATGCAACAAAAAGAAATAAGATCTTTTACAGTTATTTTATTGATATTTTTTTTATAAAGTTTCTAAAAAAGATGTTTTGCAATTTGAAAGAAGGAAAATAAATCCTCATACTTGGAAATATTTTTTATTCTTTAGGTTTTCTTCATGTCTCTTTGGTACTTTCCTAAAAATTTCAAGCAAATGGTTTAATTTCATTGCCTGGATTGAATTTATGCAGCAAATGTTATCATCAAGCCGATGACATGGGATCTTCAGAAGAAGAAACTTCTGATTCATCACTGGAGAAATTCCTTCACAAAAAGAAAACTTGATATTACATTTGTATTATTTTTAAAGTTGCAGAGTTTTTCACCATATCAATGATAAGCAAGGTAAATCTCAAAAAGCAAGAAATTCTGTGAATGACCGTGATGCTCTGATCAAAGCGATGAAAGAGAAGTTGAAATATGCTGTGTACCCTGAAATTAGCAATTGCACCCAAATCTTGGTCAAAAGATTGATAAATGTTTTGAAGTCTAATTATTTAGTTTGAAAATATTGTGTGTTAAGAAATGAACAGGGCATCTTGGCTTTACTTTCAGCAAAATTGGAGAAAGTCTTATCACGGTGAAAAACTTTTATGAAGATGATCAGTTTCATGACTTATGCAAGGTAAGAAAGGCTGTCAGTATTTCAAGGAACACTCATAAGCAAAAAAAGATTAATGCTTAAATTAGGTACCTCCACTAATTTGCTGATAAAACAACATAGCATAATGTTAAAAGGCATTAATTAAACTTTATAAAATCAAAGTTTTTTTCAAAATATTTAAGAGGACAGATCAAATTATTTTCAATTTTTTAATCCTTTCTATTATGCTTGAAATTTTGTTTAAAAATCTTTTTGTGAGCCAGTACAAGATTTTTACAAGAGTAAACGCAATATTATGCAGCTCACTTTTTTTGCCAGTGAAAAACATTAATTTGGAAATTCTTGCAAAAATCATGTAATGGTTGGATTTTGAAGAAACTTTCAGGACTTATTTACAAATGATTGAAAGTCTTTGAAATTATTATTTTTATAAAGTCTTGGTAAAAATAATTTTTTTTTATATATAGCTTCAGTTAATTTTCTGACATTTCTATAAATAGAATACTGTCCCTAAATTTTGTTTCTAATTAAATGCAGGACTCATCGGGGATTTTAAATCACCTACTTCTTTGTGTACAAAGTTGCTACTTTTCAAAAAAAAAATCTGTTCTGAATATTGAAAAAAGAAAATCAATAAAGATATCTAAATTTTTACTTAGATGAACTTTTAACTGCTTTTATAAACAATATATATTAAGGATATCATAGTATGAAGAGAAAATGTTTTTATTAAAATTCATTATTCATCAAAAAACATTTTCTGTGCAGGACAGAAAACCAATTGTCCTCATAAGAGGAGGCACAAACTTGACTATCCAGCAGGTGTTGGCCGATTGCTGAATCCAACACAGCTTGAGTTGTTCTTATATTCCTATGAGAATTGCCTAAACGTATATTCGCGGGGACATGCTGCGCAACCCGCGTCTCCAACCTCAGATTGGTTCGTCCTATATATGCTGCATCGCAACAGCACTTAAATTTGTACACAATGGAACTTTTACGAAAATAGGACAACCGATCCTTAACGAGATTATCCAACCTCTGTCTGATGCACTGTCTACATATAATGTCCTCGACTCTTTCAGTTTTTTTAATTTTGTTAGAAATTTAGAATTTTCCTCAAGAGATACGTTTATGGTCTCTTTTGACATTGTCAGTTTATACTCAAATGTCCCATTAAATGACGTTATAAACATTTGTGCTGACATGTTATATAGAGGTAATTTTGGCCCTGCAATTATTCCTGAAGAAATTTTCTTAGAGTGTATGCGGTTGGCTACTGAGGGAGTCGAATTCAGTTTTAATAGGACAATGTATGCACAGATAGACGGGGTCGCTATGGGGAGTCCTTTGGGTCCTGTTCTTTCTAATATCTTTGTAGGATATTATGAACATGTGTTATTTGAGAAGGTTAATGAGCCACTTATTTATCGACGTTATGTTGATGACACCTTCGCGTTATTTAATAACACATCTGAAGCTGAAAATTTTTTACTTCAGTTAAACTCTTTACATCCATCTCTTCAGTTTACTATGGAGACAGAGAAGGATGGGGGTCTTCCATTTTTAGATGTCTATGTTCAGCGACGGGACGAGGTTTTCGTGACTTCAGTATTTCGTAAACCGACTTTTACCGGTCTGTATACTAATTGGAACTCTTTTGTTCCTAAGTCCCGTAAAATTGGCCTAATAGAAACTTTGGTTCACTGTGCCCTTAATATTTGTTCTCCTGAATGCTTGGCCAGCGAATTAACACGTTTGCAAGATATTTTTGAAGGGAATGGGTACCCCATTAATTTGGTAAAACGGGTTATTGCTCGTAAGATTAAACGGTTTAAAGAACCAAAAGTTGAAGAGCCAAGTCGCTGTCCTTTGTATCTTAAATTACCCTGGCTTGGAAGAAAATGTCTCACTGTTACTGACAAAGTTTCGGCTAGTATTTCGTCGGGTTATTTCTCAGTGCAGTTGCGTGTTGTTTTTAAGACAATGCCCGCGTTTCCATCTTTCGTTAAGGATCGGTTGTCCTATTTTCGTAAAAGTTCCGTTGTGTACAAATTTAAGTGCTGTTGCGATGCAGCATATATAGGATGAACCAATCTGAGGTTAGAGACGCGGGTTGCGCAGCATGTCCCCGCGAATATACGTTTAGGCAATTCTCATAGGAATATAAGAACAACTCAAGCTGTGTTGGATTCAGCAATCGGCCAACACCTGCTGGATAGTCAAGTTTGTGCCTCCTCTTATGAGGACAATTGGTTTTCTGTCCTGCACAGTGCTCGATCGGCATACCATTTACGTGTTTTGGAGGCCATTTGCCTAAAAATCCAGCAGCCGAGCCTGTGCAAGCAGAAAAAGCAGTTCCCGCGCTCCTTGCAATTACTGGCGAGTTTGTGAGTGTAACATTTTTCTTTTTTATTTCACTCTTGTGGAATTTATATGTTTACACCCCCCTCACATTTTAATATTTTTCAATAAATTTATTTTTAAACGAATTCCATCTTCTCCCAGTATTGCAAGTATTCCCCTTTTTTGGTCTTGTCCTCTTCTTCACCCCTTTATAATTTTGTGCCAACGAAACCCTTGACATATATATATAAAAATCAACTTTGTGTCCATTCCCTGGCAGTTATTCTGCAATTGATTTATCTTTATGCAATCCATCTATCTTTATTGACTTTTTCTGGAAGGTACTGAGGGGACACGTGGTATCAATCATTTTTCAATTTGCCTGCAAAATTTGGTGCAAAATGACAAAAATTCCTAATGTTGGGAATTAAGCAAAGCAAACTGGGAGGAATTTCAAAAGCTATGCTCTGAAAGACTAGAAGAAGGACTGTGCATCAAGGACTTAACTCAATTTACAGAAATCCTGGTCTCTATTGCAAAGAAATGCATCCCTAAAGGTAAATGGAAAGCATAATAGACCTTAGTTTAATGATGAATGCAAAAAGGCTATCAGGCTCAGAAGAGCATGTAGGGTGTTTAGGGTGTTTATCCCATAAAAGATAACTTGCTGAAGTTGAAATAACTTCAAGGAAAAATCTCTGAAAATAATCAAAGTTAACAAACAGGATTGCAAGAAAAATTTCATCAGCAAACTTAGTTCAGCAACAAAAACTAAATCTGTTTGGGATATGATAAAGAAAATAGCTGGTAAATATCATACTAATGCAATATAATACCTTTGCATAAATAATAACAAAATAACAAGCAAAAAGAATATCGCTGATGAATTAGCAACAATTGTCTAAAAATAAGTTCATCAGCTGAGAATGGCAGTAAACAATTTGCAAAGTTTAAACAAAAAGTTGAAAAACAAAAACTGAATTTTAATTCTGATAATGCTGAGAGCTACAACCTTCCATTTACAATAGAGGAATTGAATGAATCTTTAAAAAAGCAAATGATACAGCTGTGGAACCAGATGATAATCTCAATTCCTAAAACAGCTCCCAAACAAATCATTGAAGCTGCTGCTAAAACTGTTTAATAATATAAGGGCAAGTAGACACTTCCCAGATTTGTGAAGACAGTCTTTCATCTTACCTATTCCAAAACCTGGGAAGGATGACTCAGAATCTGAAATTACAGACCAATAGCTTTAACCAGTTGTCTCTGCAAAACCATGGAAAGAATGTTCAACAACAGACTGACTTGGTACTTGGAAAAGGATGGCCTAATCAGCCATTACCAATGTGCTTTCATGGAAAAAAGTACCATGGATCACTTAGACCTTTGTTAGGGAAGCATTTCTTTGGAAGGAACATCTTTTTTGAATTAAAAAAAGCGTATGATACCACATGGAAGTTCAGTATATTAAAAGATTTGCATGACTTAGGCCTAAAAGGTAGACTGACAAAATTCATTGGGAACTTCTTAAAAAATTGAAATTTTCAAGTCCGAGTAGGAAGTACACTGTTGGAAGGGCAAGAACAAGGAGTTCCACAAGGAAACATTCTATTAGTGATGCCTTTTTGTGTTAAAATCAACTCTTATTGTGAAACCTCTAAGCCCGGGAGTTAGATTCTCCCTTTATGTGAATGATTTTTTATTCATGTACAAAACTTGTCACTCATTTGATGTTCATCAAGGATTCTAAAGAATTATTAATGAGTGAAATCCATTACCTCACTGAACATTCTTTAATTTCTAAAGCACAGGGAATACCTTTAACAGTTTGAAAAACCCTTACAGTGAGTGCATTATTCTTGTTGACTTAGCAGAAAATCATAGATCTACTACACAACTAGCAAGTTTGTCTTTTTGTATTTTATCAGAAGATTGGGATTGTGATGTGTTATTTGTTTACTGTGTTAAAAAATTCATAATATCCTATATTAAAGAATATCTTCCAAAAGTTAAGTCTGATATGTTTTTCTCATGGGTGTTCATACCAGTGCAGGAACAAGGTCTTTTCAACACTTTATTCCTGGAGATGGCACTATTATAATCTGCAAAAGATTTAGTTATGGTCAAACCACAAAGGAATTTAAAATTTCATGTTAGAAGGCATCTTCATCCCCAGAAAATTCCATTAAAACAATGGAGTATGTAGTGTGCATTTATGATAGATTTGGTGGGTTGGTTTAGCTCTTGAAATTGATATTGCACAAAGTGATTTAAAAATACAGATTCTATATCCTCATGGACCAGAATTTTTTTTCTGACCAAGACATAGACATATGCTAGATTCCTAATGATAACATATTGTGCAATCTTTCAGTTACAACTTCAGGATGCATGTACTTAAAAATGATGATTATGATGAATATCAGAAGAACTGGAATAGGAGAATGAATGATTCATAGTTTTATCTACAGATAAAATTTAAAATTTATTTTACTAATTTTATAATTTGATGTTACATTGAAGGTATTAAGTTTATACTGTTGCAATTAGACTATTGATGAATATATATCTATTTCAAATACTTATTTTTTTTATCTCAAATGATTTATTTTTCACTTTGCTTATAAAGTAATTATAATTTAGATATGTTTCTTTTTTATCTTAAGCTTTTAAAATCTTCATGATCAAGAAAATGTTGATGCAATATGGGAAATTTTACATTTTTTATTTTTTCATTTATTTTTGCAATTCATATTCAGACACCTTCAAATTCAATTGAAATAAGAAAAGTGAGTTCTTAAAACTTAGGGAAACATTTGTGGAATTAATTCCTATGTTTTGTTACCTATGGTCTTCATCACCCTTAGCAGAATGAGTCAATATTAGATCATAACTGCAAAATTTCCATGAATCAATTTTTGATTAAAAAAAAAAAAAATTAAGAGTTCTAGAATTAGTAGCTGGGAGAGATGGTTAATAAACTTATTGGGATTTATTCCCCAAATAGTTTTCAAATGTTATGCCACCTTTTTCCTACTTTTGGGGGCTGAAAATGAATTTCTTTCTGTGTGGTCAGCCATCTAAAAAATATTTTTTTTACCAGAAACTTGATATCATCTACTTTTTGTTTACTTCCTGTAAAATTCTAAAGGGATATATGGATTCCTTGATGAAAAATCTGTAAGTGTATCAAGTTTATGACCAGTGAATCAGAAGAGATGTGTTTTTGTTAGATTGTTACACTTGGAAATGTCTGTTCATGAAAATTGCTGATTCAACTTGCAATATCTTGAATGGTTAGGAATTTTCATTTAAAATTTTCAGGATTTTCTAATGACAATAAGATCTACAACATATATCAAAATGAAAAAAAAATGTATTTGTTTTTTTTTTTTTTTTTTGTGGAATGACCTAATTCAGGATTAAAATATAGTAAGTCTTGTAAAACAGTTTTGCTGATGCTTTTTGATATAATTGAAAAACCAGTTCTCCACATATTCAGCTAGCTAAAAATAGCATGTGTACTGCATCTGCCTCTTGTTAGCCAATGACTAATGAAAGTATAATGCAAAATTTGTTTCTAACAGGCAAAAAGGCAGGGTCAACATGCATCTAACAACAGATTATAACTTGTAATGCTTGATATTCATTATAGATGCTTGCACAGTTAAATAAATAATGTATCATGAAAGAGGAAAAGAGAACTAATTTCATACATTGAGTTTTAAGCATGAAAATTGCTAGTTAGTGATTGTGTATGATTACTGTGGTGATGGCTGTCACTACCTAATATTAGCATTCTTTGCTTTCAATTCTTATGGAATACTTTTATGGTGCATGATGCAAATACTTTGTTCATCACAGCAGCATTTACACAAAGTTTGACAACATTGGTATAAGTTTGTATTTTGGTCCTACTCTAAATGTAGAAAACAAAATCATAAGTAATTCTGCCAAACCTATGATATGTCCAATGTATTGATGACTTATTCATATGAGCAAAAGACAGACTTAGGTACCAAAAATGAGTGGAGGTACCTACAAAATCAATATTAGTAGATAATACCAAAATACTGTACACCACACACAAAAAAGAAAGACAAAAGTATTAAATCTATTATTATACAAGAGAAACAAAATATCTTTCCCCACTGAAAATTTCTTTTTAAAATGTGTATAAAATAATCGAAATATGTATGGATATTCAAATACTTGTTTTCAGTTTCACTAAAATGTATCAGTAAAACTTATATTCAACTTCACAGAATTAGATGAGTGAAAGAAATTATTGATGACTACTTTCCTGAATATACCATTTTTGTATTTTTGAGGTGCTAGTGTGAATGGGATTCTCTCAACTTCTCCTAGGAGGGTGGTGAGCAAGGATGATGAAAGAAAAAAGATGTGGCAACAAATAAAAGCAAAAGATCTCTATCTGAATCAAGTTCTGATAATGAATTAGAATCACATAGTTACTTTCCTCAATATGTAGTAATGGAGTTACTTGAAGAAACTCTTATTATAAAACATCAAAATTTATAATTGAAAAGTATACTCTCAAATAACTGTTAAAAAACATTAAACAACACAATAAAAATTCAAGGAGGAAAAAAAGGTATGCAGAAAAAAAATCCTCAAATTGTCAACATTTAATAACTTAAAAATTAAAACCTATCTATACCAAAGTCTAAACACATCTAAAGGTGAAATCAAAAATTCAGACCTGGCAGCTTGCTCCTGAGAAGAAATCAAAGTTAACCTAAAAAAAAACCCAAATATAACTAGAATAACAAAAAGAAATGGCCAAACCATAAACACCAATACATATATATTAAAATTCAACATACTCAAACCACGAAATGAAATAAAAAATAAGTTCATCATCACAGACATGGAAGCTTACATTCCCAGACTCTAACAATGTCATAACTGGCAAAGACTCGGCTGTCACAAAGACAGATGTACTAGAATTCTGGTATGTCCAAAATACAACAGTACAGATCAAGAAACTGAGTGCAAAGGTACCGTAAAAAGCATTGTCATAAGAACTACTCTGTAAACTCACATCTATGTAAAGCTTGGGAAAAAAAAACCGTAGAGAATATGAAAAATATAAATTTTCCTGAAGCCAAGAAAATCGCTGAAAGCACTAGAGAAAATATTACAATTATGCAAATGCAACCAAAACCTAACACAGTGGTAGAAATATGGTTCTGTGAATTAACAAGATTAATCAAAGAGCTGAAGAAATTAATTATAATAATAAAAACTGATAACAGGGAAAAGCAAGCAAAGATTTACACTGCATCCTGTAAAATCTGATATACCCAATTCTAACTGGTGAAGCTTAGAAATTAAAAGACCAAAAAAACAATGCATTTCGATCTGGAGATTCCTAATCTATATCTCAAAGAAAAAGAAAAAAAAAAGCAAATAAATGCACAAACTAGTGAAAAAGAAAACTCTGTGAGTAAGAAATGACCTAAAATCAATCTAGAAAACAAAACCCAGTCAAAAAGTAAACCCTGAAAAGAAAAAATCACCTAAAAATAACCTAGAGAAAATGGAAACTTAAGACAACCTAACAAAAAGTGAAATCCTCAGCATAACAATCATGACTCTTCTCTGTCAGCTAGGGCTATAGAATGCACTGACTGCATCTCTGCAGTGGGGTAAACCCCCTGCCAATGAGGCCACTTGTTGATCATGGGTGGTGACCCATCAGAAGCTAGGATGGAATCTTGGTGGTTGAGCAGTCATTAATCCAGTGACAGTGGTCAATGAATAGCAACACACCACTTTGACCCTTACTTGATCTGATAGGCGGTCAGATAGGCATGATCTGATCAATTGGCTGGTTGTGACAAGCCCTAGCATCTATATATTTAGGCCCGACCATATTATTCAATCTGCATTTATGGTAAATACCCAATCCTCTTATAAGTGCTAGAAGGCAGCAGCTCGGTCAGTTGAGTGAGTGAGATTTTAACCACTGATATGTTACACAGTACTTGGTATTGGTTACTGAAACCTGAAATTATCAGAGGCTCAGAGTTTTATTCACCAGTTTGAGTGTACTGGTAATATGTCCCTTGTCTCAACGAAGGTGACTGGGTTTCCCCTTTTGGTTAATTTCCAACTCAAGTTGGACTCCATGGTGGGTGAGGGAGCTTAGGACCAATGAATAACTAAACCTTGATTATAGCTTTTCTAAAAACAAAAAAAAATAAACTCTCAGAATCAGATTCTGTCAAAGAAAATAACGAATTCTCAAAATTTATAGTCATAGAATCAATGGAAAATAGACCTCTAAGTAAATTATCACCCTTTCTCATAGAAAGGATAATAACTGCCAGGTTGAATCCAAAATCAGAAAGGAAAATCTATTGGTAGAAGTAACTGAGAAAAAACATGCCGAAAATTTACTAAAAATGGTAAAGTTTCATAAATATATCATAAATCTCATGCAGGTGAGGCTTACCTGCATGAGAGGTTGAACTCTTGTAAGGGAGTCATAAGAAGTCAAGAATTGAGCTTAGCAACAGAAGAAATAAAAACAGCACTGTGAAGATAGGGTGTCACCGATTATAAAAGAATTAGTATTAAGAGGAATGGTGAGAGTATATTTACCAACACATATATACTCATGTTTGACTCACTCACTATCCTGCCCTGTCAGTGGGGCTCAAGAATATGCTGACTGCCTCCCTGCAGAGGGTAAAAATCCCTCAATGGGGCCACCTGTTGGCCGTAGATGATGATCTGTGACGCCCTGGGACAGGATCTTGGTGGTTGAGGGCCTTGGAGGTCAGGTTAAGTACCTCCACTTCCCAACACACCACTTCAGCCCTTACCGGTGCTAGACGGGTGGTTGGAGGGGCCTGATCCGACCAATCGGCTGGTCAGGTCAAGCCCTAATGTCTACTACTGGAAATAAATGACATCAAGCTTACCAATCTTTCCAAACTAAACTAACCAGAAGAAAAACTACAGAAGGATACTCAGAACCTGTAGACATTAGAAGGCACTGGCTGAGGGTCAATCATCTCATTGAGGTTCAAGCCTAGACATGGCTGCAGACCATCCAACCATGCCCTGTGTCTTGAGCATTGGATGAGGTGACAGGTGCTCTGGACCTCTCACTGAGGTGAGTATACCACCTGTGTAGTCCCTGGTCCATCAGGGCGATCGGGTTTCCCCTCTGGCAGACCCCAATCCGAACTGGTGGGTGGGGAGCACAGGCGATGAACCTATACCAAAATAAATATTATGGCTTTCCCTAACCCCACCAAGAGACTCCATATGGAGTCAGACAGTGACTCTGAGCTGTGCCAACTTGGCTTCACCAAATTCATTGTCCTTGAGTCCACTGAAGATACTCCCTTATCAAAGCTATCTTCCTTCGTGATAGAAAAGATAATATTCTCCAGGATAACCCCCAAGATGGTCAAGAAAACAAAAAATGGAACACTGTTAGTAGAAGTCGACCAAAGGAAACAAGCAAATTCTCTACTCAAAATGACATCCTTTCACAACCTAAAAATAAAAGCGTACCCCCATCAAATGCTAAACACATCTAAAGGAGTAGCTAAGAGCTGGGAACTCTCCCTCTGCACTCCAGATGAAATCAAAACAGGACTAAAAAGTCAAGGAGTCATAGATTATAAAAGAATCACCATTAAAAAAGAAGGCAACACCATTAACACAAACACATATATCTTGATCTTTAACTCCCACAAGCCCCCAAAAGAGATTAAGGTCAGATACAATTTAATTAAAGTTGAGACCTACATCCCAAACCCACTCAGGTGTTTCAAATGCCATATGTTTGGACGCCATGAGGAGCAGTGTACAAGAAAACCTGTATGCAAGAAATGTGGAATGAGGGACTTGGATCACCTAGAAGATCAATGCAATTGAATTATCAAATGTGCAAATTGTGAAGGTGATCACCCGGCATACTCGAGAAACTGCTGTATATGGAAAAAAGAGAAAGAAATACTCAAGGTAAAATATAACAGAAATATACCCTTTTGGGAAGCAAGGAAAATTGTCGAAATGTACTCAAATAAGGTTTCATACTCCAACGTCGCCCAAAGAACCCCTCGAACTACTGAAACAAAAGATAAGTACAAGGATCTCCTTGAAAAACTCATACAATTAGAGCCCAACGATTGGCCCAAATTCATCAATGAATTAAAAATTACCCTTGGTAAATCCGAATCCTCCTTCGCCAATGAAAACCCGAAACCAATTCTTAACAAAAACCAAAATAAAAATCAAAAACCCACACACAACAAGGACAAAAACCTCTTACCTAAATCAAATAAACCAAACAATGAAAAACACTCTTTACCCAATAAGAAAACAGAAATTATCCCTAACACAAACTCTACAAAAAAAAACTGAGCCAAAATTAACCCCTCATTCGAACAAACCAAAAAAATCCCCAGAAAAAAAGAAACAGCAAACAAGACATAGACCAACATCAAAATCAAGAACCCCAACCAGCTCGAACCCAAGACGAAACAGATTCGAAAATCTAGAAGTAATGGATATCGAAGAACAAAATCCTGAAACATGCCAAAATCCCAAACAAAAACCCTCTCAAAACTGAAACCCATATATGGCGAATAAAATTATTCAGTGGAATATTTGAGGCATAAAAGCAAATTTCAATGAACTCATAATAATTCTCAAAAACTTTTCCCCAGCGGTTGTTTGTTTGCAGACCACTGCTCATTACCCCCTTTAAAATGGTTGAAAGATTGGAACTTTATGTACCAGCTCCCTTGCTGTGTTTTAAGTGTCATAGATATTTGGTACACTACAAAGACATATGCCAAGTACAACAGGTCACTGGCAAATGTGCCAAAAGGAACCCAGCCCATACGGAAGAGGAATGCCAAAGAGAAAGGAGATGTGCCAATTGTCATGAGAACCCTCTTGCATTCTCTAGAGACTGAAGTTTATAGGAAAGAAAAAGAGGTGGTGCAAATTAAACATAAAAGAAATGTGTCCTTTCCAGAGGCTAGAAGGATTGTCAATTTCTATATGGAAGTTAAGGTGTATACCTATGTAACACAAAAACAAATATCAACAAACAAAAAAACTCGAGAGAACAAATACCGTGAATTAGTAGACAAATTACTGCATTTGACTACAAATGAGGGGCCAAATTTTCAAGAACACCTTAGAAAGACTTATGAGCCTCAAGAGGAATCACAAGAGCTGGAAAAAGATGGTGAAATGAAAGATGAAAACATACCATGTTCTCTTGCGAACACTACTTCTAAACCAAAACACCAAAAATCTCCCATCCAGCCACCAACATGTGAGGTAAACAATGGAAAAAGGGTGACAGACCTCCCCAAACAGAGAAAACATTGGGCCAGTCAAAGGACCCAGTTGCTCCAGTGGAACTTAAAAACAGGTATAATCTATTGAAAAAAATGTTGGTTGAAGAGCCTTCACTCACAAGGTTAAAAACCAAAAATCTCAAAAAAACACATAGACCCCAAAAATTAAAATTATATAGATAATAAAATCATCCAATGGAATATCAGAGGAGCAAGAGTCAATCACTATGAATTATTGCTTCTTATAACAAAATACTGCCCAGCAATCATGTGCCTTCAAGAAACTCATCGAAAAAAGCAATACCTTCAACATCAAAAACTATCAATCATACAACTATATTAAGCAGCACGCTGATAGACCTTGTGGCGGATCATCAGTACTCATTAACAATAATATCCTGCAAAGTGATATCATACTAAATACCAATATGCAAGCAGTCACTATATCAGCAACCCTCCACAAAACAATAGCAGTGTTTTCACTATATATTCCCCAAAGTGAAGAACTCAAAGAATCAGAGCTAAACAATTTGATATCACAACTACTAAGACCCTTTATTATAATGGAGAACTTCAACAGCCATAATGAGATCTGGGGAAGCAAGAAAACTGACAAAAAAGGCAAAATAATAGAATCGGTGCTAAACAAATATCAGTTGTGCATGTATAACAATGAATCAAACATATACCTACCCCATCAATAGGCACATATTCAGCAATAGATTTAACAATATGTGACCCTGACCTGTTCCAGGATTATAACTGGAAAGTACATGATGAAACATGTGGAAGTGACCAATTTCCAATTCTACTAGAACATACCACCAACAAACTAAATAAACAAAACTTTGAGCTGGAATTTAGAAATGACTAATTGGGATGAATTTAAAACGACATGCCTAGTCGAACTAACTGCAGAAACCAATAAAAACAAGAAAGAAGACATCCTATATTTTACCAACACACTGTTAAAAATAGCCGAAAAACATATACCAAAAAGCTTCACCTCTTCCAAATAGGCCATGGTTCAATGAGGAATGCAAAAAAGCTGTCAGATTATGCAGATCGACACTAAAGAAATTTGAAATAAACCCAACCCAACCCAAGAAAATTGAAACACCTATAAAAAATAGCAAAGCCAAAGCCCGAAAAATCATCATAGAATCCAAAAGAAATACATGAAAAAATTGTTGCTAAAATAAATAACACAAAACCAAAAAAAGGTACGGCAGATGATTTGGAAAATAACTGGCAAAAATAGCAATACTCCTACCAAACATCTTTCCCACAATAACCAAAAGATTACGAATGAAAAAGAGATAGCAAACCATCTTGTTGAAACTTTCTTGCAAAATTCATTCGCAGAAAACCAAAGCAAAAATTTTGAAACCATCAAAACAAAAGCAGAAAAATTAAAAATCAGATTCTAAAACAAAAATACTGAAAGCTACAACCAACTTTTTTCGACTACAGAATCCCTCAAGGCCCACAATACAGCAGTTGGACCAGACAAAATTCACTATCAGTTTCTAAAAGAATTACCCAAATCATCTGGGAATTACCTCCTACAAATCTACAATAGTATCTGGAAGAGTGGTGACATCCCTAAAATATGGAAACAAACTAGTTATACCAATACCTAAACCTATGAGAGAGAATACAAATGCAAATAACCACAGACCCTTTACTCTTAGCAGTTGTGTCTGCAAAACATTAGTAAGAATGATAAATGGTTCTAGAAGTCAAAGAAGCTCTATGGATCATCTGATCTGCTTAGAAACATTTATCAGAGGCTTTTATTAAAAAAGAGGTTCTAGTGGTAGTTTTGATCTTGAAAAAGCATATGACACAACATGGAAGTACAACATAGTAAAAGACCTTAAAAAACTTGGGCTAGAAAGTTGAATGGCAATATTTATCAAAATTTTCCTGCTAGATAGAAGATTCAGAGTTAAAATAGATATTTTCTCTGAAGAAGAAAAACAAGGTAGTGTATTGTTTGTTATGCTGTTTAATGTCAAAATAAATGATATTGTAAAAAAACTGATATATCCGGGAAGGAATATCAGTGAAAGATACAGGTAAGAATGATATTTAACATGGGAAATAGATTGCAAGGATTTATTATATGAAGGTACAAATAAACCATAAAGTATACAATAGCAATCAGCGAATAGTAGTGGAATAATCTATCAAGTAGAGAATGCCTTCGCCTATGACGTATGTCTCTCGGTTGATCTAGTCCAGCTTGTCACTGTCCTTTATAGACTGGATCGTTCCATTATGGGGTATGCTAGGATGTTCCACTATAACATCTTCCCCTGAGCTAAATTCTTCATAGAATTTTGCTCAATATTTTTCTTTTGGAATCTGGGCATAGGTGTTTCATTCTTTTCCTTTTTCTTTGACGCGTTTTCTTTCTTTTTTTTTCTTTCTGGGTTATAAAATTTTGTCTTCCTTTCAAATTTTTTCATGCTTTTCTGTCCAGTAGTCTTTCTTTTTTTTCTTACGTAGACTGTAGGTGATGTCAACTCATTGTAATCTACTTTTTTAATTATTCCCTTTTTCTCCAATCTCTGCAACACTTTATCGTCTTTAACAATGCAAAGGTAACTTTTCTTTTCGGTTTGACCACTGGTTTAACTTTCTCCTTTCTTTTAAACTTCACTTCAGTCTGCGTACAACAATGAAGTTTATCCAAAAATACTTCGGTAAAGTCATTTTTCAAGTCTTTCACAAATTTTTCTGTCTGTTTAGACTTTCCTTCATTTGACGCTTTTACTTTTCTACAAAACATAATCATAGGCTTTTCCCATAAATTAAATAATGCAATCAAATCCATGCCAAACAGATTTGTGGATTTTTCTGTCAAATGATATTTTGGTGAAAAATTCACCCTTGAATTTCAACTTGTTACCCCCAATGCCTCTCACAATTTTCTTAGTTTTCTGCAACTCCGGTTGGCCTATTTTTCTCCAGGTATATTCATCAATTGTAGAAATGTCACTTCCTGTATCCAGTAAACAAGTGATATTTCGACCATTTATTTTGATGTTGACGTACTTTCTTGTACTGAAATCCTCTGAAACTTTCTTCGTTAACACTGTACTTATCCTTTTGAACTTTCGATACTTTTTCTTTTTACACACTACTGCCTTGTGCCCCTTTTACGCACATTCAAAGCATATTTTATTTCTAAAATAGCATTCACTTGTGACATGATTAGTTTTGCCACATGATTTGCAGTATGGTTTTTCTTCTTTGTAGGCACATTGCTTAACTTTATGTATTCGGACAATACTTTTTCCTTCAATACATACATTATCTCTTTTAATGTTTATCAATTTTTGGCATTCTTCCGATATTTCTGTAGAGTTATGTCCGTATCATGCTCCAACATTGCTAGAATCTTTGAACGTACTTCCTTATTTTTAGGAGCCGTTAACCCTTGCAAAAAGATTAGACATTTAAACATATCTTCCTTGATATCTTTAATTTTGAACCTTTCACACTGGGAGTTAACTTCCAGCGTACTCAACAAAGTCTTCGTCCTCTTCTTTTATGATATTTAAGCATTTATATCGTGTATGAAATAAACTGTCCCATTCATTAAACATTTTCGATAATATTCCGACCGTTTTGTCGAACAAAATTTCTTCAGGTTTTTTTGACAAAATGAAGTTTGTGTACTTCATATTTTCCTGAGCACCTATTTTTTTGTAACAAAAGCATAATTTTTTCTTCATCGGTCCATGCTTTGCACCTTTTCGAAAAAATTGTCTCCTACCTTTTAAAGTACGCAGGAAAAGTTTTTCCTTCCTCAGGTTTATACAAAAATTCTGAAAGAGACTTTGAAATACCCTCTGCAGAGAAAATTCTGGAACCTTTCTTTGGTTCATCTTGCTTTAATAAAGTTTTTTGCAAAACCTCTTGTTGCTTTAATATTTGTTGTTGAAGGTCTGTTTGTTGTTTTTGTCGACTTTGCTGTTGTTCTATTAGTTGTTGTTGGAGGTCTGTTTGTAGTTTTTGTTGACTTTGTTGTTGTTGTACTAGCTGTTGAACCGCTACGCCTAGTGTCTTTGTAAATTCAGCTAATTGCTCCATATTTCATATACCAAAAATATCTATATGTACAGCTGACCAATAAGTTATACACTCTTTTGGTAAGACAAAACATAGTTATTTTTTTTATGAGGGGGTAAAAAAAAAACAAACTACCTTTTACCTTATTTTTTTTTAATATAGGTCCTTAATCCTTGTTTGACAACTAAAATTTCTGCATAAATTTGCTTTTTTCCTGTTGTCAATTGATATCCAGTGGTAATTTTCCTAGTTCGCCAAACTAATATTCAGCGACAGTCCTCCTCGATGTCAGTTTGATACTCGCGAGAACGTATTTTTTCTTCGTAAACTTTTCAAATCCACGTCGCCAATCCAATATATGGGTAGAAGTTACTTTTTTCCACCATAAACTTCCGGATCCTCGTCACCAACCTGATAATTGGCGAGCAGGTATTTTTTCAGGAATCTATGTCTCCAATCTGATAATTGTCTAGCACCATGTAAATTTTGAGTCTTCGTCGCCAATCTGATATATTGGCGAGCCCCGCATAAATTTCGAAAGAATGGATTGAACGGCAAATATACCAAAAGAAAGGAATGAAGATATTTGGATAGAATAACAAATATACTGAAAGAAGATAACGTAGATACTTTTATTTTGGTAAGCAAAAATCTGAAAGACATAAAAAGTTTCCCACGGACAAGCAAAACACAGAAAGCCATGTTGTTTTTCTGGGTGACTTATGATTGTCTGTTTCCAAAGAGCTGGTTATCAAAACAGATAAAAGATTTAAATCTGAGAATGAAGTTCTTATTGAAGAAATCAGGCTGACATTGTAAGGCCATTTTTGGGCAAAAGTGAAAAGGGAAAAATTGATTAACGACCCTAAGAGAGTCACCCCAGTGATAAGTTTGTATTATAAGCAGTTTCTTTGTTATTGTGGAAATTTAATGACCCTAACAAAAAGTATGAAGTAGAAGCAGAGAAGGCATCTGCCACTGTTATTGTCACTGAATATTTAATCAATGAGATGTATGCAAATTCTAACCTACTCTGTGGCATTTGCTCTCACACAACCTTAGGAAAGCTATAAATCCATCCTTTCTCCCTTCAGATAGGAGTTAAATAGTAGGAAAGACTCAACTTTCTAGCATTGTGTAGTAGCCTGTCTCAAGGAGGAGGAGCATTGATTTCAAAACTGTGGAGAAGGCAGCAAAACAGCACTCCACTAACCTTTTCAAGAAGTCATTGTAGTTCACTAATAATTTGGAAAAAGAAATTATGGAGAGCCATGATTACCTATATCTCAAAGAGATATAGCATATTTTATTTTATTTATTTAATAACTCAAAATCTGAGGGGGTTCTTATTGATTAAATGTTTTTTTATATTCATATTGATAATTTAATGTATGTATCAGCAGTTTGACATTTTCTTATAATTTAGGACAAAAGTTACCTTGTTTTATTGCAAAATACAGTTTTATTAGAATATAAAATGATCCAATAACCTATTTTTCAGCAATCAAATGAAAGAAAGAGAGAGAACAGGTACTACACTCTAGTTTTTGGCAATAACCAATGTAAAGATACAGAAAGATTTTCTATTTCATTGTTGCTGTTCCCTGTTTATTTCAACGATCGATCTGCGTTAACTTATTTCTCTTGCCTTTAATTTTATATTTCAGATTTAAAAATTTTATACATGCTGAAATTTGATTTTTTTATTAGTGTAAAGGCTTGAATGTAATGACTGTAATCATTTTAGAATAAAATACAAAGATTTATAATTACATTTGCATTCTTTGTTTTGTAATGAAAATGTTTTCCATTCTTCTTAATTTGAAATAAAATGCACTTTGGCAAAGTCTTCTTGAAAAGTCTTGTATACCAAGTTCAGCATAGTTTGATTATCTCAAAGATATGCTTTTATATACACTTACTTTGTTTTTTCATTTCTCTGCTATATTTGTAGTTGTAAAGTTCCATTAGATGTTATGTGAATACTTCTCTTATTTTATTTTTTAGTAGAAAAAGTATTATTCAAAAGATGACACCCTAGCTAAGGGAAGGTGTTCGCTGACATAGACACCAAGCCCATGCATATGAACATTGGAGTCCTTCCTGAAGAGGGGAAGGTAGCCAGGAACGTAGAACTCGGATGAGGGGATAGAAGGGTTAAGATTAGTTTCACATAGGGCTAATATATCAGGTGAGTTATTATGGAGGAATGAATCTACGCTGGGGAAGTTGGTGCGGATGCCGCGTATGTTAGTGAAAGAGATACAGACAGGTTTGGGCGTTTTCAAATGAGCTGGTTTAGTTTTGCTATTATGTTTGCTTTTTTCCATAGTCATTCAGTTAAGGAGAGGTCTTAGAATAGAATCAGTCGGTCAATCATTTGCAACTTGTGAAGGATGGAGACTGGCGCAGCCTACAACATGATGTGGCCTCGGGATTGCCCACCGAACGTTCATGCAGGGACACCCATCCATGCGCGATATGGCACTACAAGAACCCTGGTATTATTCAACTGTTGATCAGAGCAGCTTCTCAAGACGCTACACAAGAGTTCAATTGTTTTTCAAAAGAGTATATTGTGTTCAAATATAGAATCTATATTCCTTTCAACTTCACTTTTATTCTAGCTTAACTTGAATTTGTATAAAAATCACAGATTGAAAAGCTTTTTTCATTTGTCTAAAATTAAAATAAATTTTTTATGAACAATTAATAAAATATTATTTAAAAATATCAATATAATGCCAAGCTGAAGGGTAAAATTTGTAATTTATCATTGAACAATTTATATATATGAGAATGGAAACAACCTTTTCTGTTTAGCATTGTCACATGTTTATTGTAATTTATTATCTGTACAGTTAATTCTTGACATGGCATGCAATATATTTCGAGGCAGAAGCACTCACTGAAGCAAATGAGAAGTGCAAGAGAAACTCTTAACATAATTTTTATGTTTATATCTAGCAATTTCAACTGTAAATTGATGAGACCTAACTGCCAATCTATTACTGCACTTATGTTTGTAAAGTTGAGATACAAAAGAGAAAATCTCCTCAGAACAGTTATCATGGAAATATAGAAAAGGCACAGGGAAGCTATGTTGTAGCACTAGGAAAGATGTCAGAACTGATAACATTATGGATAAGATCTTGTCAAAAATCTGTAAATTTATAGCAGAAGCCCAAGACCAGTTGTGGCAGCAATATGCAATGCATGAACAAAAGTGTAAGAGATTTTGGTGAGAAAACTTGTCTAACTTATTCAATATAATCATTTCACTTCATATCCATGAAAAATCCTAGTCCAAGAAGGCACAAAGAGTTACTCTACTGGTGATTAGCATCAGCTATGCTGATGGAAGTCAAAAAGGGTTCTCTAATACAATTAAATTATAATTAAAAGAGAACCGTTTCATTTTTGGAGGTGTTAAAACAAGTCATTTCTTTCTTCAGTTAACAACAGATTGCTTAGTCACCAATTTGACCATATCAACCCTATCAAACTTAACATTAAGACTAATGTAATTGTAAAGGTTCTTGATAAAAATGAGAAACAATGAAAGTTTTAAAGAATTTAGGACTTTGCCAAGAAAAAAATAGAAAGCTAATAGGTCAATAGTTGAAAGGAACAGGTGGTTTGCCTGGGTTCTTAAAAACTGAAGAAAATTTCCAGCAAGCAGAAAAAGCATGATGTAACAAGGCATGAATTGTAGAGTTTAGATAGAACAGGAATGCATTTTGTTGAGACTATTACAGGGATACTATCAAGATTGCATGCTTTATGGGGATACAGTTTAGAGATGATAGCATAAACCAGGCAAAGATACTCCAGGTGAGTCAAGAATAGAACTGGAAGAGAATTTATGAGCAAAGCATTCTGTCTTTTCAGCAGAAGATAACACCACAAATTGACTGAGTAGAGGGAGAGATAGAGAACTTATTGAACACACTATTATAGAGCTGCCAGTTGTCACAAGAACCAAACTTGTTAGAGGCTATACAGTGCCTCATTCTGTCAGCAATGTGTTTACAATTGTTATGGGCAGGCACAAAGAGACATCTGTTGTGATCAGAACTATTACGTAAATATATATGAGCCCTGAGGTCAGTTGGTGGTCAACACTGACAACCTTCTAAAAACTCCTGCATTTGAGCTGGTCTCAAATGTAATAACCTCTGTTGCTTTGGATCTTGTTAGTACAGCTGAGAGGGAGGCCATGTAGTCTGGCCAGTCCACGGCCTCCATATACCATCTCTTTTGTCAATGTCCTCTCCATTGCTTGGGTAATTCGTATGCCAAAAGACATCATGTATGGCAAACTGGCTACAGGACACCATCTGGTAGGCCACCCTACACTATGATTCAAGGTCATTTGCAAGAGGGTACTGAAATGCAAAGACATTGAATCTTGTAGCTGGGAACAGCTAGCAAATGATTGCAGTGGCTGGCACCATGCTGTTGAAGGAGGACTGACAAAGGCTTGGAAATGACGAACCTGTTGACCATGTCCACTATAGTTTATGGATATAGAATACAGTGCAGTACGTAATCTGTTCAATGAAACAACGTCAAAGATTAATGCTCATGAGTCAGACACTCTACTGAATTGGATTAGATTGCAAATCTTGGGGAAAATATGGCCGCCTTTTATACATGACGCATTGAATATTTTGAACCTTCTGATTGGTTAACCCTTCTATTGGTGAACTATAAAATGAGTCAGTCTATTGTTGGCTCACAAGTATACATAGCTTCCAAAATAGAGACTAACATCCCCCACATTTTGGGTATATTATAGAATCTTCTTGCAAAATATTAGTAAAGTCAATATTCATATGGAACAAATACTTTAGTATTCATAAAATATATCTTTGTTTTGTGATTAGAAAAATATTTTTCTTTTTTTTCATAAAATATATCTTGTTTTTTGATTATAAAATGTTTTTTTAGAATGAATATCCACAAAAAATTAGTTATATTATTTTGTTCACTGTTAAGTATTTCAGGTTAATAAATATTAATAACAATATTATAAATGTAGGTTGTGATTGCAATAAAAAAAAATGGAAAAAGTTATTTTACCCACAGCTGGGACCCATAAAAATAGGCACTATCACTCTGGGTCAGAGTGATTCTTAGTCATTCATGGGCTAAAAGTAGTATTATTTGTGTTTATACCCCTGAAACTAACGTCTCTAAATAACTAATGGATGCAGTTTTATGTCTTACCCAGGACTAATAAGAACCTTATAGGTCAGTACCAAATATGACAGGAATGAAAGCCCCTAATTTTGATTTTGTAATTGGTTTTGTAAACAAATCCGACACATTATTTTCCGATTGAACATACTGAATCTGCACTGTCTTTTGTACCTGATCATAAAAAAATTAATATTTAATATCAATATACTTTGATCTTTGATGTATTACTGGATTTCTAGCCAAAGCAATACTGGCCTGATTGTCACAGTAAATAGTTATAAGCTCACTTATTATCAGTGTTGTAATTGTTTTTATTAGTAATTTAAGAAAACTAGCCTCTTGTTTTGTTTGCGATAATGTAATATATTCTGCCTCACATGTTGAAAGTGAAATCATTCCTTGCCTTTCAGATTTCTAGGTAATTTTTGGATTATCTTTTGCCAATCTAAAGCAATAGCCTGTGATACTTTTATGATCTGGCGAATTTGCCCAATCAGCATCATAAAATCCTTCCAGTTGTAGTGGGTTTTTTGATTGTCGAAATACTAAGCACTGACTCTTAGCTCCCTTTAAATAATGTAATACTTGCTTATCTTTTGTTAAATGCAGTCCTCGGTTTATTTAAGTTTTGAGACAACTTAGTAATCGTATAGCAGTAGTCGGGCCTTGTTGATGTCATAACGTAAATAAGACTTCCAATCAATATTCTGTATTCTTTCTCACACACCGCCATACCATCTTCAGTATTCATAATAGTGTTGAAATCCATTTCACATTGAGTAGTTTGTGTTTTACAATTTTGAATGCTGAATTTAGATAAGTTTTTCGATGTATCTGGATTGATTCATTGTAATAGTATTGTCCTTAAATTCGAACTGTATGCCAAGAAACCATGATAGTTGACCCAAGTCGGTTATTTTAAATCTCATATTTAAGGAATTTTTAATTTTTAATAAAGCAGCTTCACATTTTGAAGCAATTAATATATTGTGACACCCCAACGGACCGTCCTAACAATTTCTCTGGTGGCCGTTCTCCACGCTGTGATGTTTGCCGGGAGTTTGTAGAAAATGTCGGAGCCTCAAGCTGGGGGTACAAGATTGAACTATAAGGAACGAACTTCCACAACTTGGATGAGTTGAAAGGATGCTTTATTTTGTTTAGAGTTAGCCTTTTCGGTTGGGGCAGGCGAATGTGACACACAGCTCTAACTCCAATTAATGGAGATCAACAAATCCGAACTGACCGAAACAAGACAAACGGAGATTCTTACTTTAAGCACACGCCCGGCGGAACTCAACTGACTGACTCACTTAAGTGACTCTCTCACTTCTGACTTGGAAAAATTACCTGAATTTATTTAAAATTGACCCAGAAATCCGGAAATGCTTTAGATCACCGGTGATAAACATTGGCGACTGTAAGTCTGAAATTTCAGTTATCTTTTTTTTTTATCTTTATCTTATCTTTCCACTGGAAAATTCTTAATGTGTGGTCAAGATACAGTAAAAGACAGCCTTTGACCGGGTCATTCGAAAAATGCACCTCCTGAACTTTTATCTCCTGAACTTATCTCTTTATCACATTAAATCACTGAGTCAAATATTTAGCGGAAGAGAGGATTTAAAACAGTAATCGGATACTCTTGTCTCTTCCACAATTTTCCTCATAAAAGAAAAAGCGTTTTATTTATTTAATTTTTTCCTCTTCTTTTTCACTTTTGTTAAATATGTTTTTAAACTATTTTCTATTCTTAACCATTTTCTATTTTAATCTATTATAATAAAATACATATATGCCTAGTTATCGTGTCACAATATTGTCGACCCAAACAACCAGAATTGCTAATATTTCATTATTAAATATTTTTGTGTACAGGCATGGATCAACTGGGGAGGGTTCAAAATGTTGTTCAATTAAATAGGAATGTAGTAATTTATTCCACATTCTTCTACTTTGTTTGAGCCCATATAGTTACTTTTTGAGTTTCCACACATAATTGTCACCTTTTTCAAAACCTTCTGGTGGTTCTATGTATATTTCATAGTCAATTGAAGCGTTTAAATATGCTGCTTTAACATCTATATGGTGTATATCCATACCATAATGTGCAGCCATTTGCATCAAAATTCTGATTGTTGTCATGTTTGTTATGGGACTAAATGTTTCTACATAATCTTCCCTGTATATTTGAGAGAATCCTTTAGCTACAAAACGAGCCTTATACACTGGCGAGCCATTCTCAGTTCGCTTTATAGTATAAACCCAGTGGCTGCTATTAATATTTTTATCATCCGGGGCCTTTTTCAATTCAAAAGTATCATTTCATACTAGGGGTTCCATTTCTCTTTGCATGGCGGCTATCCATCACTTGGAATTATCAGAATTTATGGCTTCTTGATAATTCTTCAGGATACATTTCACCGAATAGCAACTTTCAATGTCGCAGATATTACATTGACCCATCCCAAAATAGTCTGGTTTTCTTCTACTTCTGGTTGGATAACGCGGAATTTGCCCCTCCTCTTTGGTTATATCTTTTAACACCAGGTCTGTGTCTGATTTTTCATTGCCTATATCATCTGGTATAACACCTTCTTTTAATTTTGGATTTTGAATGGGTTTTTTATTTATAGGCCCTATCTCATAATTAGGTCATACTAGTTTGTGCTGTACCAGTCCCTTATTAATGTCCTTTTTTTCAGGATCCTCCACTTGTTCAAAAGAATCTGTAAATCTGGCGCATTTGGTCTTCCTTATTATTTTACTTTGTGGGAAATGAATCATATAGGTTGGACTTGTTTTGTCCTAACCAATGAATATGCCTCTTTCACTTTTTGGATCAAGTTTTGCCCTGTGGTTGACATCTGTGTAGCAAATTGTGCCAAAAATATGCATACCACTTACGTTGGGTTTGTAGTTCGTATAAGCCTCGTAAGGGGTCTTTTTAATGTTACCATTATAGCAACGGTTTCTTATATACACGGCTGTATTTAATGTATAGACCCACAGATTTTTGGGTAATTTAGATTCTATTAGCAAACATCTAGCCATTTCAAAAAGAGTTCACCAACTACATTCAGTGATTCCATTTTGGTGTGTGGAATAGGGACAGGTTTTCTCATGTTTAATGCCTTCATTTATTAGGAAGTTTTCGTAATCATCAGAAGTAAATTCTCCACCATTATCTGTTCTAATTATTTTCACTTTTCCATAAGGTGAAATATCAGATAAATACATTCTTGTAGAGTATCAGATTTGTTTTTCAGAAAATATATCATAAGTCCTGAATATTCGTCAACAAAATTTAATACATATGAATAGGTTCCAATCTCTATAGGTGAAATGGGACACGCTAAGTAGCAATAAACTCTGAACAAGATGTCTCTTGCTTTTGGGATTTGATCCCTATTTCTAAATTTCGCCATTTTCCCTTTGATACATGTCACAATGTTGGGAGATGTAGTTTTCATTCCAGTAACGTGTTCTTGCAATCTTTTAATATCGAAATTATTACAGTGGCCTAATATTCTATGCCAAGTCCTTAAGTCATGGGTGGCTGCTTTTACAAATTTAATACTTTTTAATGCAAATATCTATTTTGTTGTATATTAAATTCAGTTCCGTCTGGGTATATTAACTTTGAATTGTCTCGGTGAAAATTAACTTTAACACCAGTTAATCGAGAAAATATTTTGTTTAAATTTAGGGATATATAAAGCCCTTTTTAATAAACATTTACACATATTTCTTTTAGTATCAAGTAAATAAATACAGGCATCGCCTCTTTTTAAAACTAAATTATTAGCTCTGGTACCATCAGCCAACTCAATAAAATGGGAATCTGGCTCGAAGTTGGAGTCAAAATTAATAAATTTTGTTTTCATCTGTAATTACATGACCTCGAGTAGGTAAGAATTATAATTACTGGGTATAGTATCCAACCCAAATGAAAAAGCATATGTTAAAGCTTTTACATTTTTACAATAATCACTCTTTGTATGAAATTGACATTTCGCCTGTACATGTCTGGCTCTTCCACAACAAAAACAGATATTTGATTTTCTGTTATTATTGTTCCTGTTGTTGTTATTGTAATAGTTGTTTTTTAACCCCTTGTTTATAATATCCTAATCATAATTCCTAGTCTGGTAGGTTTGAGGGACTGGTTTTTAAATGACGTTCTCAGTTGCATTAAGTTATTTCCTTGATTTGGAGGATCAGGCATTTTTTCAGTTTCTTCATAACTACATAATGCAATTTTAAACTCAATGAAAATTATTTTTTTTCTTTTTTGGGTTATGACTGTTGTAAATGGTTTAAATGTTACTGATAATCCTTTTATAGGTACCTCCACTCATTTTTGATACCTCAATTTAAATTTAATTTTTAAAAATAAAAAATTTTCTTGAAGCTTTCATTTTAGCTTTAATTGAAAGCCAAGAAATTCAATTTACTAATTACAGTAAGCAAGATACCTTGGATTATTTCAAACCGAAATTATATTGATCGGAATAAAAATTTGGTAGATTTAAAAAAAAATTTCCACCATTTTCATCAATTATAAACAGAAGCTGTTTTAAAAGTTTTAAAAAATCTTACAAAAATAAAATACACTTCGCTGACACATTATTTTATTTAAACTATCGAATTTAAACTTACTGTAAGTTGACTTGAAACAAGAATTGCTTGCTTACTGCCCGAAACATTTCCAAAAAAGCTTTTTTCAATTACTGGTATCTCTGTCATCACATCTGTCATTAGCTTGTAAAGGAGGTGATGAATGATATGTTTACAGTAGCCGGCCAAAAAATGCCAGGTATGGAAGACGAATTTGGTATAAATCTTATTGTTTTCATGTCTTGAATCACGTGACCTTTTAATAAATATCATGTACGGCCACTTGTACAGATAGAGTACGGGTAATCAAAATGAACACAATTAAAATTTTTTAATTATTTTAAAAATCCTTTGGCTCAATCATTTGTATTTAGCTTTTCAATTTTGGATTAGTAAATGTAGTCTTCATGCATTAATTCTATACCCTAGCCTGAGTGGTGGAGGAATAAATTTTAAAATATTTTTGAAACTTTATTTATTATTAAAAAAAAAATTTTAAAATGAAAATAATTCTTGTAAAAATTCATTATTCAGTGAGATTTTTTTTTCTTTTCAGATTATGCTATGCTTAATTTATATTGTTCATAAAAGCATTTAAAAGGTTATTGAAATAAAAATTGGCATAGTTATTGCATTTTCGTAATTCGGACCTACTTTTTAGAAAATTGGTACCTCTTGAAGAAAAAAAGAAAGTTGATTAGCATTCCTCAATGACTCCTGAATTTAATTATTATAGGTTTTATGGGGGAGCGGTGGTGAAGTTTTAGACATTTCTGGGGGGTAACATATGTAAAAAAAAAAAAAAGAAAAAATTATTTTTACCAATATTTTCTAAAAATTAGTATTTCAAAATTAATTTCAGTTTATTATGAGTAAGTCCTGAAATTTTCATCAAACTCCGGCCATTATTTGATTTTTGCAAGAATTTCCAAATTAATGTCTTTCACGGTCAAAAAAGTGCATTGCGTAATATTTTTTTTTGTTTTTTTTTTATGTAAAAAAACATTGCATCAATTTAGGTCTCACACTGATGAAAGAAAAAAAGATTTTCTACAAAAATTTTGAATGTGTTAGAAATAATTAAAAAATTTATACATAGCTACCCAGATTCCCAACCTCCACAGTTTGTTTTGGCCTCCTTTTATCTCGGCTGGGTCAGCCTTTGATTTTCCCATTCCATTAATTATTTTATCCCCCCACTCCCTTAGTGAGTGCGCTTCTTGATTTCACTGCTTGGCGGAATACAGCAGGCACTCTTTTTTTGTGGGATGGATGGGTCTTATTAACATTGTTTATTTTTAGTTTAAAAATTGTTGTATTTTAGTTCGTTTTTTGGGCTCATCTCTCTCTCATCATTTCATTTTTCATTAAATGTTTTAAGTATATATTCTATTGTACATAAATGCATTTTTATTGGCATGGGTTTGTCTCCCCCTTTTTTTAGGTGCCCCTTGTAAATATGTGGTATTGTGATGTGTGAAGGATTGGGAAGTAATGGAAGGGTTCTTGTGGTGAATGTGCAAATTGTAATGAGTGAATGGGTCATGATAGTGTTGAGCTAGGTATAGGATAGCTAGTGTTAACCAATCTCTACCCACCCCCTTTTCAGCATTGTGCCACAATTTGTATTTTTTTTTAAATACAAATAAATATCGTATACATAGCTACCCCCCAAAAAACTAACAAAACCAACTGCTGGAGATCAGAAGTCAATGAAGGAAATGTCTGACCTTCATTTCACATTCCTGCAGAAATGTTGTGCAAGAATTGCTCTGTTTTAGCCACTCCAAACACTGCTTGCAAAAGGACAATGTTTGTCTAAAATGAGTGTTTGCGAGATAAATGGATGCCTACGATATATAAGCTGACAAAGCTACCAAGTGAAAATTTAAATAGCATTGAAGATATCTTTTGGATAAATGTTGAGAATTCTTGTCCTGTCTAATTCCAAATGTACATTACTCATCATTAGAACCAAGACTAATGTAAATATCCAATGTTTTTTACTGTCGTGTGGGTATACAAACAGAAATCAACAAAAAAAAACTTACCATTGTACACATTCACATGATAAAAAGTGACAAAGCTTGTTTATTTTCTCAAATATTTTTTGGCAGTCAAGTTTGTCTTTTTACATGTGAAAAACCTATCTTGATATAATCCTATAAACATAGTGTAGGTTATTTTTTTTCCTTGAATCAAATACACCACTTTGCTGATGCATTTGCAAATCCTTCCTGGTTCCCATTCTTGTTTACCTACTTGGTAAATCTGAAATAATTTTGGTTCACTTTTTTGACAAAGTTTGTAATTTTATTTATCAATATACTCATCGGTAACAGTTCATCAAATGCTGATGTTATTTTAGCACAGTTATTATTCTTTATTTTTCCACTTGTAAAAATCTTTATTTATGTCAAGGCTTCTTGCAAATAAACATTTTTTGATTTAAACAGTCAATTTTTCTGGAAGTGCATTCCTGCATAACTGTAATGGGTTTAGTGTTGTAATGAAAGATCTGAATTACCTCAAAATTCAAAACGAGCGCAAACATGTCTTGCCTGCAAAATGATAACAGAAAAGAAAGATGGCTGCTATTGAACACACAATTTATGCATGCCTATCTCATCCAAAACGAGACGATATTTGCACACATGCAAATTTTAGCTGTCTTGGAATGGCATAAAAAGTGGGTGCCTGCGCTGCTGTCAGTGCGGACTTTTTCGGTGAAGTGATGTTATTTTATTTTCTGCATCTTACCTGTGAGTACGTTCATTTGTATTACTATTGCTTTGATATCTGTCTTGTTTGTTCATTGATTCGTTGACTCAAAAAATTTTTGTCATGAGGGGGGGGGGCATCTCGAGGATGGCTGTCTCCCCAGCCCTCAACATCTGATGCTATCCCGATGGTGACACCTTCGCCCTTGGTATGGGCTAAGACTCTGACCAAGGACTCCAATTACTACTAACAAATGAAGGACAAATATAAAGAGTATATTGTAGACAACAAGCTGGTAGTCATTCCGGAGGTCGTGGATGTGATATCAGTTAAAACTATCTCCCTGCTGATATTGGATGCGAAAACCCGTAAATTCGTTGGTGTTAGCAGGGAGAACATAGAGGAGGCATTAAAGAGCCTGAATATTGTCTCTAAAATACTGGCACGAAAATCTCGAGCAATGCGGGATGTTCTGCTAAATTCCGAAAATGAAGCCAAGAATTTTGCAGGAAGCACATTGACTGCGAAAGAGATAAGACTGCAGACCGAGTACATGGGTACTAGAAAAACCAAAGTACTTATCCACAGTGTATCGGTTGAAATTTTGTGTGATTACATTGGAGCTTTTTTTTGCCAGTTATGGAGCAGTATATGAGGTGGCGCGAGTATTGAGCAAGGCAGGTATGCTCACTGAAGATGTCTGTGGAAACATTGTGGTGGACAGACCCAATTTTCTAAAAATCCCCAACACTTTGTGTAGGGGCAGGAAATTGTTTATTCTTGTTGAGGGACGAAAACCACATTGTCAGGCCTGTGGAGAGGTGGGACACATTTTCAAAGCATACCCTGGAAGAAAATCAGATATGGAACGAGTGCCACCAGCAACATCACCAGTGGCAAAAATACTGGTTGCCGAGTCAAAAAAGGCCGATGATGAAACTAGTGAGTGGACGGAGGTGGTTAAGAGAGGGAAGAAGATGGCTTCCCCCACTCCTCAGCAGCAGAAATCTTCATCTCCAACAAAGAAAAAGCCTTAAAAAAGGGGCAAAACTAAACCAACAACAACTACAAAAACAAAAACAACAGATACAACAACAGCAGCAGCAGCAGCAGCTGAAACAACGACCAAGACTGGAAGTACAAGGAAATGCCTTCATCACAATCTTTGTTTTTGAAGAGGGGAAGGGAGGAGGAGAAAGAAATTGTCCAGAAGAAAGGAAAGGTGGATGTAGAGGAATGTGGCAGGACGGAACCGGTGATAGCCAAGGCTCAGTCTGCCCCGGCATCTCCAGTCAGGAATATAAATGTAACGGGGAGGAGTCATTCTGCCTCCCCAACCAAACCTTTTTCTAGGCCTTCCCTCACACCCTCCTTCCTAATGGAAGAACCCTCTCCCCAATCGGAAACTCTTTCCTCCCAACTAGAAACCCCCTCCCCTGATGATATCCAATCTGCCCCTAAAACAGAAAAAGGGGAAAAAAAAACAAATCCCCTTTAAGAGAACAGACATATGCAAGGTGGATAGGACGTCCTTAGAGAGGGACCTCTCTTCTCAGAAAAGAATTCTCCTAAGGCCACTATTCAAGTTGACTTTGATTGATGGCAAGTCGGTTGAGGATCCAACAAACTTTCCGCAAGCCCCCGGAGTTTTGACACTCATTAGAAGTACTGGGGGAAACTTAGTGTGGGATTATATGCAAGGAACTAAAGAAGAGTTCGCAAAAATAAAAATGGCCCAAATAGGCACAAAATACTTGCAGAGACTGTCGTACTTTTGTTCTGGTAGGGTCCCTGGAATTCTCCACCCCTCTCTTTACAGGGCTGTAAAACTTACTTTTCCCACGGATGTCGGTGGCATTGTCTAGGACGGACCGATTGTTTAATATAATGGAGAGAGAGAAATTAATATTAGTAGTATTGTTAGTTATGCTTTATTGTGGTCTGAGTTTAATACTATTATGTACTTGTAAAATCTGGGGAATAGAGAAATTGGCTGACAATTGAAAAAAAAAAGAGAAATATAGTTTTCTTTCTTTTTCATAGATGAAACAAATTGGTTTGGGCCAGATACAAGCTTGTAATATGGAAGTAGCCATAACAAAATCTTAGGATTTACTTGATGAAGTCAGGTAGGGTTAAATCCGCAAAAGTATTCCTGGGAAAAAGGGATTTTGAAAATCGAAAACCTGGGAATGATGTAATTGAAAGAAAGAAGACAGAAAGACATTTATGTCATGAGAGCTGTTGATATTTCATTCATTGAGCCATAGCTCCCCACAAATCGTGTGAGTGAAAAATAATCTCATTGGTCAAGAGCTTTGAGTCGGCCAGATCCCCCGAGAGGATTGGGGATGGTTATAAAAATGGAGACTCAGCAAGAAAAATTAGTTGTTGAGAGATTTTGGGTAGTTGTTGAAATTGCAGTCGAAATGTAATAACTGTAGAAAAGGTTCCCAACTGGGAAGCCACAACCCAGACGCTGGTTGCCTACCACAGAACTTATGGCTGAAGATGTAAGAAACATAGAAAAGCCTGCCGCCGATTAACTTAAAGAGTTAATGTTGAATAATGCGCCTCCGATAAAAACCCCTGAAAGAATTTTATTGTTTTAAAGGTCATTTGGAGAATTGACAGCTCTGATTATAGAGAATATGTGAAAAGACTTTAATGAAAATTTGAAGAGCTCTGATTACTTTAATGAAACTTCGAAAGGACTTAATTTTTAATTGAAGATTGAAGGGCTCTGGTATTATTAAACGAATCCTCTCTCCATTGTAAACTGGTATTCCGACAATTCAAATTGTATTTTCTGCTCCTGTAACTAATGATTTTTTTTTTATGATAAAAACTTTCTTCTGTAACTCATCCTGGCAACCCCGACTTGTATTATTTTTTTTTTTTTTTTTTTTGTACTGTAACTGTTTTACTTTAACTACAAGTGTATGGTCTGGATCTGGTAGAAATACGGCTACTGTGTTTACACAACATTGACATTCTAAGATCAAATCACAGTGTGGGCAGTAGGTCCATTGTTTTAATAGACATCTTGAGGACCAGCTTCTGTGACGAGATCATCACGACCAGCTACCTGAAAGCATCAACATAACCGGTGCCGTTTGGACATCATCACAGCAGAATCCGTTCCAGAACCAGCTAACCAGTCCGGCAGATAGTGTCGCATTTTGACCAGCTGGGCAATAGTGTTACAGGATTACGTTATTGGGTCCCTACTGCCATTGATTTCCGCTCTGTATGTTACTAGGAGTAATGTTTGCTTTCTCTTTTCAGGTTTAAAAGATGTCAATTAAGTTAGCCAGCTTGAATGCAAGGGGCCTTAGGGACCGGAGTAAGGCGGCCCACCTGCTTCAGGACCTCTTGTCCTTTGGTGTGGATGTCGCCACGATCCAAGAGACTCACTTTGTTTGCAAGGCTGATGCCTGTGTGCTGTCTAATGACTTTGTCATCTATTCAGCATATGGGGACCGACTGGCCAGAGGAGTTTCTTTGCTGGTTAAGCGTACCCTGGATGTGAAGGTGGATTTTGTCCATGTTGGTGCCGAGGGCTGGTTGATTGTGGCCAATATTGCAGTGGAAAGCAATACGTTTCGACTGGTTGCGGTTTATGTGCCCAGTGACTGGGAGAAGCGCGTCTCGTTCTTTTTGGCAGTTGGGGTCATTCCTGGTGGATTCAACGTGACTCGTCTTAGAGGACTGGAATGCCATCCTGGACTCCAAGTTGGATAGAGGGTAGGGAGCTAGCAGGAAGGCACGTGATCGTAGCTTGGTCAATCTCATTGAAGAGTATGGGCTCGTTGATAGATACCGGGTCAATCACAAGGATGGGAAAATGTGGATGTGAGCTAATAGCTGGCCTTCTACCCAGGTGGTTAGCTACCTGGATAGAATGTTAGTTCGTGAAGCTGACAGGGATCTTTTAGATTGTCTCACTTTCCACTGGTTAGGCTACTAGGACCACAAACTTGTTTGTGCGCGAGTAGATTTAGGAAATAGGCCTAGGATGGCTGGTTACTGGAAGTTCAATGTCTCCTTACTGGACAGGCGGGACTTCCAGTGCCAGCTAATTAACATAGTGCAGCAGACGTTAACTAGGGGAGTCATTGGGAATAAGTGGTCTGAGAATCTAAAGAATAGTATTAGGTCTTTCACCACCAAATTCAGCAAATGGATCAAACTAGATAAGGCTGACAAGGTGAAGACACTTAGAGCTAATTACTCCCAGGCAGAGGCTGGTGGGGATCCCCTAGAGATAGCCATAGCTAAGGAAGCTCTGGAACATTCGACTAGTGAGTGTTACATGGATCAGATAATTAGACATAGGTTAAGCAAGATGTCATCTGAAGCTGTGAACATGGGTGCAGAACTGCACAAGGAAGAGATTTGCCGAGGCGGCGACCAGTATGTTTGAGAGGTTTGCAACCTGGAGGGACATACTCTTTGGTCGACTGATGATGTGTGAGGTGTTTCGGTGACATTTTGAGATCCTGTTTACCAAGGAGCCTGGTCTCCGTGATGAAGAGTTTCGCAGCTATTTGGCTGACTTCCCCCAGCTTTTGCCACCTGATGCATCTAGCTGCGAGGTAGAGATCACGCTGAACAAAGTCTACGCGTCTTTAAAGAAAGTCGGCAGAGGCAAATCGCTGGGTTTCAATGGTCTGCCCTATGAATTGTACTTGAGGCTCTCGCATATCTTTGTCCCGATTTTGACTGTTGTGTTCAACAACTGGTTCTGGCAGGTGTCCATCCCCAACCGGCTCACCAGGGATGTGATCATGCTGTTGAGAAAAGGCAAGGATGTAGGGAAGGTGCTAGAGGGTTACCGGCCCATAACTCTGCTAAACACAGAATGAAAGATTTTGGCCAAGATCTTGTCAAATCGTTTGCAATTAGTTGCAGAGTCTCTGTTGGGACCTGAGCAGACTTGTGCTGTGAATGGCTGAACAATTCAGAGCAACCTACATCTGATATGCACGATCATAGAGGGGATAAAAGACAAAGAAGCCGCCATACTGATCAATCTGGATCAGTCCAAGGCATTTGATAGGGTTGACCATCGTTACCTGACAGCTGTCCTGCAGGCTGCTGGATTTGAAACCAACTTTCACCGCTGGATTAGCCTACTGTATCAAAATCGTCGCAAAAGATCCATTATGTGATGTGCTCCACTTGTTGGAGGAGTTTTGCTTGTTCTGGTCTTGGGCGCCAGGTACTGATTATCTCAGCAATGCTGAGTTTTTGCTCACCTGGCGATTGGCTTGGAATTGGTTGTCTCTCAATGACAAGACCTTCAATGGGGCCTGGCGGATTTGCCAGATTGTGAACGCTGCAACATTGGCTTGGAAGAGATGGCTTCGCATGCCTTATACCATTGTTCGCCGGTTTGCCCTCTATGGGACTGGGTCAGCGAGTTGACTGCTCTTATTGTGCCGCGAGAGCTTGTGCTCATTGGTCGTGCATTTGCCTGTGATAATTTGTCGCGCCCATTTTCTGGGATGAAGCGCACAGTGTTTCCGTTGCTGCTAGCCAAAGCTTGAATAGTGATTTAGACGACGCGAAAGGAGGAAGTCTTACGAGGCCAGCGTCTTTCGGATCAGGATCTGATCTGATATTTTGAGCATCAGCTCAAAATGAAGATTAGAACTGATTGGAAACGTTTAACTTCGACAGCCTTCAGCAAAAGGTGGATAAATGTGGCGAGCCTGGTTTGCTTGAACAGGGCTAGCTTTGATTTTCTCTTTTAGATCTGCTAGTTGCATCGGGGTGGATTCCTTTAGAACCCTACCCTGGTTAAGGTAGCTCTCTTTTGTGTACCTAGTTAATGTGAATGTACCAGGCTGTTTCAAGTCGAGATTCCCAACCTCCACAGTTTGTTTCTGCCTCCTTTTATCTCGGCTGGGTCAGCCTTTGATTTTCCCATTCCATCAATTATCCTCCTCCCCTCCCTGGACACTCCGTTAGCGAGTAAGCTTCTTGATTTTGCCATTTGGCGGAATACAGCGGCCACTCTTTTTTGAGGGATGGACAGGTCTTACATTGTTTATTAATTTAGTTTAAAATTTGTTGTATTTTTAGTTTGTTTTTGGGTTCATCCCCCTCCCATCATTTATTTCATCTTTCATTAAATGTTTTAAATGTATGATTTTTACATAAATGCATTTTTACTGTCATGGGTTTGTTTCCCTCTTTTTTAGGTGCTCCTTGTAAATTTGTGGAATTGTGGTGTATGAAGGATTGGGAGGTGATGGATTGGTTCTTGTGGTGAATGTGCAAATTGTAATGAGTGAATGGGTCGTGATAGTGTTTAGCTAGGTATAGGATAGCTAGTGAGTACCACCCTCTACCCCTCCCCTTTTGGCCTTGTGCCATAATTCAATGTATTTTTACATGAATAAATATTGCTGTGGATTGCATGTGTTGAAGTTGCAGATTGACAGTCAGACTGACAAAGAGGAAGAAGAATGGCTTAGTTGGTGTCTGTTTCACAACTGCCCTGTGTAACTGTGTAATGGGCTGAGAAAAGGTAACCTGAAATCCATTTCCTTGAGGACCAAAGAAAGAAAGACAGAAAGAAAAACAGCTGGCTTGCCGGCAAACAAGCATTGCACTGCACCCCCCACCCCCCCAATCATCATTCATCTTTTTTTATATTACAAGTGTGGTGTTATTTTTCTTTCCTTATTTTTTATTGCTTTCACTGCTATTTTCATTTTTTTTGGTTTTTCAATTTGTCATGTTTGAAATTTATTAATCTTTGATAATTCTCATCATCCCTTAAATTTAGGTATCTCCACTCATTTTTCTATACCTAAATTTATTGAAATTCTAAAAATAAATAAGTTAAAATTAGCTTTAATTGAAAGCCAACGGATTAAATTTACTAATTTCAATAAACAAAATACGCTGGTGTATTTTAAACCGAAATTATATTGATCGGAATCAAAAATTTTATAAAGTCTTCAAAAAATTTCAAAATTTCTGCCATTTTTCATCGATTGTAAACAGAAGCCAATTCTCGGTTTTAAAAAATCTTACAAAAATAAAATACACCTCAAAGACACATTATTTTCTTCAAATTACCAATTTAAACTTACTTTAGGTTGACTTGAAACAAGAATTACTTGCTTACTGTTTGAAAAATGTTTCAAAAAAGCATTCCTCAATTCTGGTATCCTTGTTATCACAGCTGTCAACACCTAATCAGGAGGCGATAATGAATGATTTACAGCAGCTGACCAAAACTATGGAAGACGAATTTCGTATAAAAAGGTTTATATCCAGATTTTTCTTTTTTCATGTAAGGGAGGACAACCCTTGAATCACGTGACCTTTTAATGATAAAGATTGCATATGTCCAACTGTACAAGCAAAAAACGGGAAATCAACATGCAGAAAATTAAAATGTTTTAATTTTACAAAAAAGGAGCACCCCTTCTTAGAGTATGTGTTTATATTTTTCGATTAATAAATATATTTGCCACACATTAATTAAAAAAATTTGAGAGACCTATGAGGAGGAAATTTTAAGACTGATAAAACTTTTTAGAAATTACTTAATAAAAAATACAAAAAAATATTAAAAATAACAACAATTCTTGTAAAAATTCATTACTAATGGAAAATTTTTCTTTTTCTATTCAGACTATGATATAATTTTAATTTATGTTTATAAAAGCAATTAAGTTTATCCAAATAAAAAATGGCATATTTTTATTGCATTTTTTTTCCTAATTCGGAGCAGATTTTCTAAAAAAAGAGTGGGTTTTGAAAAAAAAAGAGTTGATTTGCATTCCCCAATGACTCCTGAATTTAATTAAAACTATATGTTGAGACCTAGTCGCATTTTTCGACATTTCTGGAAATTATTGGTGGTGGGGGTAACATATTTTTAAAAAAAAGTTTTTACCAATATTTTCTAAAAATAATTATTTCAAAACTGATTTCAGTCAATTATGAATAAGTCCTGAAATTTTCATCAAAATCAGATGATTATTTGATTTTTGCAAGAATTTCCAAATTAATGTGTCTTTCACAGTCAAAAAATAACTTCGGTGTAATTTTTGACGTAATAAAATCTAGCGTCAATTTATTGCTTTCACTGACAATAGATAAAAAAAAAGATTTTCTACCACTAAATGAGCCTGTTAGAACAATTTAAAAAAATTGTAAAAATAATTAAAAAATACTTTGATCTATCTTCTTCATGATAGCATAAACATTTTGCTGTGAAAACTTTGTTTTTGTTTTTTTTCCTTCAGACTATGCTGCTTTTTCCAGTGAAAAAGTGGAGGTACCTACTTAAATTTATCGCTAGGTCTTGTTCAATCTGCTAACATTCTTGTCCTTATTTTGTTATCTTTAGGTGACTTCAGACTCTGTACAAAAATTGAACTGGTCTAAATCTTTTAATTTATTCTTCTCACTTTTCTTGTATCTTTCACTTTTCTTAAATTTGAAAACTTGATATCAGGTATGAAAAACAGATATTTTTGCTAAAAATTATCAAAATTTTTGTGTTTTTGAAATCCATGGGTTTTTCTTTTGTCATATAAAATTACAGTATCTTTCATGTTCTTTTGTTCCCAGCTTCCTCAGTGACAGTTGCACTTTTTTCTCCACATTCTTTTTCAAAACATCCTCAAATTGTTGAAAATATATGTCAAACGTGAGGTTATCATCTGGATAAGTGTAATTAAATTTGAAACAGAATCCATTGGACTTGAAATTTTTTCTCTTTTGCTTAAAAACACTTCCAAGACCTGTGTCTGACATTGGAAAAGTAGTTGTAACTCCTCCATTTTGGTAGAAGAAAGTTATTTTTTTCTTATTTCCACAATCTCATCTGGTTGCCACTGTTGTAATAATGTATTTTCTCAGATGACTTCTAAATATGTCCTTTGCTGTCTCCACAATTCCCACATGTCTGGTTGAGTCCACCACATTGCTCAAAGTATAACATAGACAAGAGCAAAAATGTTAGTTTTTCTAGATTTAAGAATGCTCATAAATCAGGTCAACTAAGAAGTCTCAGTAAATTATGAAGCATGTTAAGTGACGTAATTTAATGTCTAATAAATGAAAGTGAGTAAAAGACGTTCTTAAAATAATTATACAATTTAATGTTTAAATTAATTTTGTTCGAAATTAATTTGTTATATATTTTAAATAACATGAGGTTATGAACTGTTTTCATTTAATATTTTTATAGTTGTGTATGTTGGCTTGGGAGGAGATAATTCTTTCAGGAATGGAGATATTTGAAAAAATCTGGGGTGCAAATTTATATATTAAAATTTCATATCAGCACTTGAATTTTTTGACTAAGTTACTTTCTCTTTTAATAAGTCATATTCTTTGTGGTTGAATTTATTTCTATGTATAACTAATTCATTTGATAAATTGTTTAAATGATCCCTTTTGTGTTCTTAGATACATTTTGTTTTCTTTGAAATTTCTGCAAGTTTCTCCAATATTGTAAGAAGCAGTTCAGGCTGATTATTTTATATATACCTGCTTCAGAATTATTCTTGTTTGTATATTTAGTTTTGATCAAATCCATAATAGTTTGAGATGTGGTTGTAATTAATTTGCTATTAAGACTTGGATAGTGGATGTTACATAGTTTGTAAGTAGTATTATGTGTCCGTTTTTGTCTAGGAAATGTTTCATTTTATCAGATAATCATTTTTATATATTCTGTATGACTTTTTCTTGGTATTGTGGATGAAATAATAAGGGCAGTGGAAGATTTTAAGTGTTTTCTATTTACATTTCTTCTTTAGGCAAGTATTGCAGGCTGTAGATTCTTAGTGTTTTCAAATAGAATCCTATAATAATTGCAGATTTTATCTTGTTGCAGTAGTGGGAATAAAAATTGATAAGGTCATTCTTGTTCGTAGATTTTATGTAACCACCAACTGAAGTTTTATTTCTATGCAGCATATCTAGGAAGGGAAAAGTGTTGATTCAAAGTTAAAATCTATTAAGTTTGATAAGATCAGGTAAAATTATTTTTTTAATTTATGACCTTATCAATTTTTATTCCTACCACTGCAACAAGATAAAATTAAATCAGTTTTTTGTTTGTTTATATTGAGCATTTTGTTTGACTTAGCCATGCTGAGATTGAGCTGATCTTTTTCTCCAAGTATCTTCAGAATTTTAAGAAGCTAATAGGTACTTTTCCTCTTTTATACCTTTATAATTGATAATTTATAGCTAAACAGGTATTATACAAATGATCAGATTAATTTTAACTATTTTTATATTTTAAATATTTTTACCATATAATAATTATGACAGTATTAGTTGCTTAGTAAATTTTCAATGTAGTGTTTTTTTTGTTTTTTTTAAATTGTGCTATTTTATCTTTGGATATTAAGAACAAAAGTAGTTTTCACTCTTTTATGTGAATCTGTTCTGAGATTATTTTGCCTGTAATATTTTTGCTTACAGTTGCATTTTAGATCTGAAGATGTGTCCAATAATTATAGGAATAGTTTTTGCCTGTTTTAAACATTAAGAGTAAATAAAGATGAGCAAATAAAATAAAAATGTTTTCTATTTTTCACAAAAGGAAATGTTTCATTTTATCAGATAATTCTTCTGGTTACTAATTTTTCTCATTTTGTGACTAACAAAACCGATCCAGCTTTTCTATATTTCTCTTGTGTTGGAGTAGCAGATAAGATGTGCCCCTTTACCTTTTCATTTGGACAAAGCAACAAACTTGTTGGTAATGGAGTCAGTTATTTAATTCTAATATTACCCTTTTCTGTTGCTCAATGGTGGAAGAGAAAGTCCTCATTGCATGAGATAATCATTTGTCAAATATGCCAATGTCAGTGTGTATCACTTACTAAAAATAAACTGCTTTTTTTTTCTCTCCTCAATTTCTTTATTTTGACCAATGCCAGCAGTATTCAGTTGTATTCATAGCACTCAAATAAACAGTTCTGAAAATATTTTGTTTGCTATTTTGTTGAAGCACTTGGAATGTCTTATCTTCTGTTTTTTTTCTAACAGAAATGAATTGGGCAATTGTCAAGTGTTCCTGATACTATCAACTCTCTTTTAGTAAGCTCATTCATTTCTTAATTGGGTCAAACTCTTCAACCCTGATTAGAGTTTAGTTATTTTCAATGTGAACATAATCCTCTTAATTATTGAGTTTCATTCTTAGCTAACACTTTTCATTTTCTAAAGTTTAATATAATTTCCAACTATTTTTTATGTAATTTTGACCAGTATTTACTTAATTGTGATCAGTTTCTTTTTAAAACTGAAAGATCCTGAAAATAAAACCAAGATTTAAGCAACTGCTGACTTAGAAGGTGAGAAAATAAATACGTCTGGTTTTTAATGATACTTTCATCTGAAAATCTCATTTTCTATTTATCAATCTACAAGCAAACAATCTCAACTTAGAAATTTACAAATTTTTGCTGCTGTTATAATTGTGACAATGTAAAATATGAATTTAAAATCTTTTTTTCTTTTTATTATCTACATAGAAATTTATTTAGTGAAAAGTGACTTGAGTCTCTATAAAAGTACAACTGCTATCATCTTTTAATGCTCTACTCTTTCTGCTCCACATCTGTTATGTATAGTTTGAAACTACAAAATGACTTCAGAAATTCACCCCTTATCATTTTGATTCTTTGATTGAGTTGGAAATTGGCTAATTTACTTTTAAAATTGGTATTTAGTTTTATTTGCTTTAATTTTTAAAACTTTTTTTTGTTAAATGATGATAAGGGTTAGTGGAAAATAAGCAGTGAGGTGAGTTCAAATTCCATCATAGTGTTCTTGTATGATAAACGTTCACTAAGTCCAAATATCCATGTACACACATGTAGCTTCCCCACTACCTCAAAGAAAAAAAAATTCCCTATAACAGGAAAGGAAAAGTCAGTTACTTTTATTGCAGTTTGTCAGACCCTTTGTTTGCTATGGCCCATGGAATTGAATTAGCATATATTTCTATGCAATCTAATTCACTTAGTGATACTTTAACCACAATTGGTTAATAGAAGCTTATTTACATGAGCTTACTGACCTTATTCAGTGGAGAGACATTTTTTTTTTCTGCAAAAATAGTGTGTGATATGAAAGTGTTTTGAACTTTAGGATATGTTGTAATTTTCTTCTGTATGGTTCACTATGCAGGAATGTCTTTTTGATAAAACCTGAATTCATTTTGTCTGTTTCCAACTATAGATTAGATAGCAGAATAGATTGGTTTGCTGCTCGTAGTTAGGAAACAGTCTTAGCAGACTATTCTGAATTCAAACCCATGGGAAATCATTCCATTTTATTTTTTTAGCAGTTGTACTAGTTTACAGATAAAAAGGAACAGAAATTTATGGAGAGTTATGATTGTTTACATTCTAAGTGGATATGGCATTAAGAAAAATGTTTCTCTGTCAAAAACGGAAGCTTGCATTTTTACTAACGTTTTTGTTCTGCTTGAATATAGCATGAAAAATGTTTACAAAGGTGACAGATAATTGCTGAATTTGGATCTGATGTTGTCAGCTTTGTTTAATTTACAGTTTAATTGAAGGTGCCAGCATTTTTTTTTTTTTTTTTTTTTTTGAAGCTTGTTTTGCTTTTTTCTTTTCATTAAGACTTTTGACTAAATATTCTATTATCCTGATTCTGTTCATACTTTCTTTTCCTTTAATGCTAATTCAAGGTATTTTTTTTTCTGTTTTTGCTTGTAGATCACAGTATTAATTTATTAATGGCATGTTCTTGTTATCTTATCTTTGGCTCACCATACATGTTCCCTTTTTTGTACTCTGTACACTCTGGTAGAAACATTAATATGAGACTTAGGTGTGGAAGACTGAATATTTTTCTGAATCTCATTGCATTCTCTGGATTTACTTCATTGCACAAATTACCTTAATTAAATTCCTCTTACATTTTAAACATTTTAGGTCTGTTACAGAACAGGTTCAAAATTTCAACCTTATTTTATTGTCCTGACATCTACAAAATGATCTTGAAAGTATCTTCTAAGAATGTTTCCATGTCCAAATTATTTTTCAGTGTCCATTGACTTGCAATTGCATCATTCAAAATATGTATCCTCTTATTGATAGAGTTGCAATGTTATTGGAATTTTCAAAATATCTTGATATCAAAGACCACTTGATGTTATATGGAAATGCTATTTGAAGTTGCTTTTCAAGATCAGCTTTTGGGAGTAATGCCAGAAAGGTAGCTGCTATAAAATTTATCCAACTTCCTTCTCAATCATCATACATGGTACAGTTCTGTATTGGACACAGTAGTCTAAAAAACCCTCAGAAATCAATGGTTAGATCATGCAGAGTCGGTTCAAGTTATTTTTTTTTCATTCCATCCTTGGCAACAGGTACTCCAAACATTTTTCTCAGTTACAAAAATAGTAAAAATTTCAAAATTTTGACATTAATGGATATATATTTCACAAGATTTGGCCTTCCAAATGTTCAACAAAATTAGAGGTGGGTTTGTTGAATATAGACACTTTAATTCTTTTTGTTATTTTCTTTCAGTTTGTTGCTTGAGCTTGGCAAACAGAAGATAAAGATATGTGGAGAAATATCATATCTGAGGCTCTTGATAGCTGTAGTGGATAAACTATTTAGCTGTCAGTTAGACAGTTTCTCTTAAACCCATGTATCTGTAAAAATGAAGCACCATTTTTTGAGCTTTAAGCTTTGCTATCTAATAAGACTAGTTTAATATGATTAACAAACAAACAAACAAAGCATTGTAAAAAGGAATATGACAAAGGCAGCTGGAGGCTTGAACAGAGAAGCAAAACCATTTATCTAAATGGGTAAATGAGGGTAGCAAATACTTTGCTGACATGAATACGTATAAAGTTACTGAATTTCTGTACACAAGCAACATGATTCAAATGGGATCAGACATATATTGACAGGATGAAGGCTTGTGACTGGATTTGGAATTATCACCAGTAATGGCCAACATATACAGGGTGCAATGGTTAAATTGTCGCCATTTTATATTCTTAATTTTGTGCATTTTTAAAATTTTTTTAATCATATCACCCTGAGCAAGGCGGTAACACCACTGATGAGTAGGGGGCTATGTAAGAGTGAAAAGATTGGAAAAGAGAAAGCCGGAAACCACATCCTAAACAGGAAACAAGGGATGAGCCTCTTCACCTGTTCAGAGGGGAAGAATAAAAATATACATTTTTCATCTTAAAATAGAAATTTATTAAAAGAATAGAATAACAAGAATAGGTAGTAGTTAAAAGTTCAATGAGAAAGTTAAGGGTTTCAAGAGTTATAATAGGGATTTGTTGGAAAGTGTTTATGCACATGTATGTATATGTGAGCATTTGTTTGGTAGGAATGCCTTTGGATGGAGAAGAAGTAAAAGGAATCAGCACATGAGAAAGGAGGAGAATGTGCAACACAACCTTATGTCTGGGTCATGGTTGAAGTTTCTCCCGTTACATTTTAGTGTGTCATCTCACTGCTTCCATCTGACTGATGCTGATGAAGTCATGTATATCTCCTTCAGATTTGTTGTGCTGGATCAAAGTCTTTTTAGTCTTACAAATCACTTGTATTGTTCAGAAAACCAATTTAACATTTGTTGTGGACTGGACAACACGGTAGTAATTTGAAAGTGGAGTCACCATTATAAAGTAGACTGGTTGTCCAATATAACAAGAATAATAACAATGTATTAAACATAGTTACAGGATTGATTATTTTGTGCATGCAAGATTTAGTGGTGAAGGTTCTCTTGGATGTTGAAGAAAATGTATCAATGTTCATACTGGAAGAGTTCCTGAAAAAGGGAAATATAATGTTTGTACTAATCAGTAGTTGAACATAATTATATCTGTAGTGAAGTATGCTTGTAAGAGAGAGAGAAATATTTTTGGTGTAACTAATTGCTAAATGCAATTTGCGTAGTATGTGAGTTAGAAAGGAACTAATGGCATTTGGACTGTTAGCTCCGAAAGACAGATTCCAACAGGTCTATACACGTGTGAACATCAGCTTATATATTTCTGAATGAAGCGCAGGAAAAATAGGTTTCACGTGCGGTACTAATGTATAAGTAAGTGTGTGTGTGTGTGTGTGTGTGTGTACACATGCATGTAGAAGTGATTCTAAACATCGACTCGTGAGATTTCAAAAAAAAAAAAACAAACAATTGTCCAGAAATACTGTAGCGGAGAAGGCCAATATGTCTAGAGCAACACCACAAGGTTCACCACTATTATCAAGAGCCTGATATACATATTCAGTGATGGCTGTTAGCTCATCAGTGGTAGACCTAGCTTACATAGTTTTTTATTTTGTTGATGGCACAGTCTGTGTGATAAAGTACATCATGATGTAGTTCATTCTGCCAGAAATTTGCATGGCCTTTACACTGGAATTTCCAATAAAACATTTCAGAGTATTTGGGTGTCAATTTGAGAACAGTGCAGAAGATTTGGAAAGAGTTAGATGAGTCTAATGGTGATTACGAAGGTAGAGCAGCTTGGAAAACTCACTCAGATCATTCTGTTAAGAACTTCCTAATTTGTTGGTGAGGGCCTCAAACTCAACATGGAGGCCTATATCAAGTGCCTTGAGGAGGTAGTGCTGCCTTGGATCACGAAAGTGGCTACTGGAAGACTCTGTATCTGGCAACATGACTTTGTACCATACCACACGAGCAGGAGGACCTTGTCGTGACTGTTAGACAATTTCTGTGACCACATCACACCATAAATCTGGTCATCCAACTTTTCAAACTGAAACAGCCTTGATTATTGGGTGAGTGAGAGACCAACAAAACCCCTTGTAACACCAAAGAGGAACTGAAGGCAAGGTTTATGGCAGCATTCACCAACTTAAACAACGAGACCGTCCAGAAAAGTTGCAGCTCATCTGGAGGCTGTGGTTAAAGCCAATGTCGATTTTATTGAATAAATTTCCACTTCAGTATTTCAAATATATTTTCCAAAATTGCACAAAAATATTTGTTAAAATGATGTGTTATTTTCATTTTTGTGTAATTTTGATGACAATTTATACATTGCATCCTGTACATACAGCACTCAGAGGAAATGGCATTAGAATCAACATCGCTGTCATCTACTTATCTCTTATGACTGAGATAAGTAGATGACAACTTCATACTCAGGCCACACCAGGAAGAGGTTCAATGACTACTGGACCATATGTAGTCAATAATATCATTTATACAGTTCACAACAGAGAGAAAACAACAACAAACTAGAATTCCTGGATCTATTTATCTTGAACAGAGCATGGGTTCAAAACGTCTATATACTGCAAGTCAACATTCACTGGACAATACCTCAACTTAGACTTCTACCACACATACAGTGTAGAGAAAGAGTGTCTGCTGCCTACAACATTGGGCAGAAGTCATAAGTGGCAAGCTAGACATGTGAACAAAATAAAATGGTCAGTATAAGCAGTACATTACAACATAACTACCCCACAATACGGGATAGAAGGGTACAATATGACAACAACAATCAGAAAATGGCCTTCGTTTGCCTACCATAGATAAAGAGTTTATTGGAAAAAAAATACAATATCTGTGGTCCATATAATGTCAGGGCAACCTTCAGGGGGAATTCAACACTACATAGACGTCTTTTTTGAGTAGGACCACCTATAGAGGAGAACAGAATTAAGGACTGTGTATAGCATTCCATGCAGCTGTGGCAAGAAATGGAGAAACAGGTCACCCCCCCCCCCCCCACGCACACACACACAAACACCTTATGAGAAAACTGCAAGAACATCATATAGCTGCAACTCTAGGGGAAATTGAAAAATCAGTCATGGCTGATCATATATGGAGTGAAAAAGGAGATCACTGCCCTCTGTGGAATGAAGTTGAAATATTAAACAGAATATTATTGGAAAAAATAAAAACTTAAGGAATCAGTGCATATGCTAGGCTACAAAAAACTCCCAAGCATAGACATGAATACAATATGGGAACCAGTAATACAGAGATCAAAAGAAAAACTACAATAAAAAAAAATTATCACAGCTTTTTTTTTTTTTTTTTTTTTTTACCCCAAGCAAGGCATTCCACAGGGGGTTACATAGGGGAAGGTGGTGAGAAAGAGTGGTTAGATATAGGAAATGTCAGGAGGGTGATAGATGGGTAAGGATGTAGATGGGAAGTGTGTTTGCGAGAATGAATGCGAGTTAGTGTGTTAGAAGGTGTCTATTGACCTTACATTTAAACTCCTGGAGATTGTAGATGTTGGGGAAGCAAGTATGTGGAAGGGAATTCTGCAGGCAGAAAGTGCGAGAAAAGAAGCTGTTGGAGTAGAAGTTACAGTTACATTTTATTGGTTTCACTATAAAAGGGTGGGACCTAGTTGCTAATCTAGTATCTCGTGCAAATTCGTACTGAGGACGCACCAGTGATCTAAGTTCATCAGCAGAAGCTGTGAAAGTATTTATAGAAGAGGCACAGGGAAGCCATGTCATACTGGTGAGAGAGTGACTTCAGGCGGTCTGCCAAGTTGGTATCAATCACATTACAGATTCTCCGTTGTATTTTGTCAAGAACCCCAAGGAGAATAGCAGGGGCACCCGACCAGATGTGGCATCAGTATTCAATACATGGGCGGATGATAGATTTATATATGTGCAGGAAAGATTCAGACGGGAAAAACTTCCAGGCCCTGCACAGAGAACCAAATTTCATAGCAGCGGATTTAGCATTGGATTTGATATAGTCTTTCTACTTGAGGTCCACTGAGAGTGTGAGGCCAAGGAGGCATAGTGTTTTACTCTCTGGGAGGCAAGCCTGTTCCATGCTAATGGGAGGCAGGTGCAATTGTCTATGATGGTTAATTGATAGCAGTTTCGTTTGGGAAGCATTAAAATTTATGAGCCATTTCTTACTCCAGTTTACTACGGATTGGATGTCCTTTTCAAGCTCGGCAGCGAGGTTCGCTTTGTCACCCACACCAGATTTTTGATCGAGGCAAGAGTAAACTGGTGTCATTGGTGTACATGCGTACTTGGGATCTTATGGCATCAGGAAGATCTTTAATGTAGATCAGAAAGAGTGTAGGACCTATGATAGAGCCTTGAGGGACACCCTCATTCGTATGGTAGTTCTGAGAGGCATGTCCGTTTAATACCACCTTCAATGTGCGGTTAGAGAGGAAAGACTGGATTAGGTCAAACAAATGTCCAGTCATGCCATAGCTCTGCAGTTTGCATAGAAGGCCAGCGTGCCAGACTCTGTCAAACGCTTTAGAGATATCCAAGGCAATGGTTCGGGCTTCGCCATTCTTGTCGAGAGCCTGGTATATATACTCGGTGATGGTCGTTAGCATATCAGCAGTAGACCTGGTGAAGCGAAAACCATACTGTTTGTCCGAGAGGAGCCTGTGGGCTGTGAGATGCTGAACCACCTTGGTGTTGATGATGGCTTCGAACACTTTGCCAAAGATTGGAAGAAGGCTGATAGGGCGGTAATTTGCGGGGTCTGAGGGTTCTCCAATGTTCTTGAATATAGGAACTACAGAGGAAGACTTCCAACAGGCAGGAAGCAGATAGGCAGAAGTTGTAGAGCTTAGAAAGGACAGAGGAGAGTTCAGGGACCCATTTCTTCAAGACTATGATTGGGATTCCATCTCCTCCACTCGCTTTGTGAGGGTCAAGTTTTGAGATTGTTAGAAACCAGTGAGGGTGTAATGTGGAGGTCATTCAGTTCAGCCTCAGTTCTAGGTGGGAAGTCGGGTGTAGAAACTCTAGACAAATCCAGTCTTGAATTGATCAAGAATCTGCAAGCAAAGCATTCAGCATTGTCTGCTGAGGAGTTGATGACCTCAAATTCATTGATTAGCAGGGGTATTGAGGACTTATTTGTGGGTATTTGTGTCTTCTCGGAGTGCAGTTCATAGACAAATTAATGACCACTTGGATCTGTTCTCCCAGCTGATTCTCGTAGAACCTGGAACACTGCTTACTCGGGACTCCGTTTCCTGCGCACCGTAAGCAAAACGCTGTCTCCTGAACACCGTTGTAACCTTCTCGAGTCTCCAATGGTGAAGTGCCTCCGAAACAGAAGTTGGCTCTTTTTATGTGTTTTTGATCTCGTAATTTCTCCCTCTTGAAAAGCCTCGCTTTCACCAATGATGCATGCGGCGTGTCATTCCAAAAACTGCCCTGCATGAGCTCACCTCGTGGTTACATTACGTCTACGAACGCACGTGCATACAAACCGCCTACTCTTACTTCAGCGAGGTAAATCTCTACCACATTACTCTTGTTAAGCATGCTTTTACAGAGTCGCAAGTAGTCTTTGGCATCGAACTTAGCGGATGCTATGTGTTGCTTCATTCTGGCAGCAAACAACATCTTAGATTCGTTAAGTATCTTTTTACACTTATTACGAGCTGAGGTGAAAAGGCGCCTGTTTTGGTCAGACGCGTGGCTACGATAGAGCCAGAAGAAATGATTCTGGCAGACAATGGTGGGCGAGAACCAGGGAGACGAATGAGATTTAAGCTGCAATTTCCTGGCAGGAATGAAAGCATTGATGCTAGCCTTAACTCAGGAGGACACCTTGGATGCACTGTCTTTGAGGAACGGTACAGAGGAAGTCTCAGAATGACTCCCAGTTTGCTCTTTGGTAGCAGTAGGATATTCTGCTGTTCTGGGTTTCTTGGGTGGGGTGGAAGTGGAATGAGATGTTGATGGAAACTACGGCATCAGAGTTTCCGAGAGGGCAGAACTGTCTGGTAATGCAAGAGTCTGTGATGGAAGGGAAGCAAAGGTTTAGTAGTGAGTCCCTTCCATTAAGGTTATTGGAGAAATGCATGGGGAAGTCCACCACTTGCGTAAGGGATTGGGTGATTGAAAAATTCATGGTCTGTCTGGTTAAAAAAAAAAAACCTTGTCACTGAGATATTAGGTTTATAAAAGTTCCAAAAATTGACTCACTGATTTCCCCATGAACACATTGCCTAGTTAATAAAAGCATTGTGAGTTCAGCAGAGGGAACAAAAAACTTAGAGAATTGAGTTTACTAGAGGGAATTAACTGAAACTGAGAAAAAGGCATGGCACATGGAATTGGAACAATTTACCCCTGTGGACTAAAAGAGGTTTGGTTTGAAGTGTATATTACCTGAAGAAGTCCAGAATGTATGATTGCCGAAATGTGAATATGGCAATAAAGATGAGCACAACTGTTAGAACGATGTAAATAGTGTAAAGTTGCTTTGATAACTTTCCAGTTACATGACAGTTACTTTTGGGAACACTGTGTAAACAGTTGACAAGGATTCTACATACAGAGATACAAATGTGAAATATAAAAGATGGCTACTTTAAACAAATGTTCAAATAATAACATGTCATTAAAGGAGACTAATGCGGAGAGAAAGGTTAAAATGTTACATGCTGGTGGTGCTATCACTGGTGGCACGATTTAAGATGAGAATAATATGACCCACATAAGAATTTGTGCATATATTTAAACCAAAAGATAATAAATCTTAAAAAGAAATATTTATGGTTTTGGATCAGTTTCAAATTTTAATGTGATTACACTTTTTCATTTTGCATAGTGGTCTTTAACTCTTCTTTTTGCAATAATATGCAAAAGCCTTTTACAAATTGAATCTAATAACATCCTGAACAACCATAATTTTTCTTTTTTGACATTTGTTTTGTTTTTTACTTTATAGGGTTATCATGTTACTGCAATGATTGTGAGAACAAAACTTGCCAAACCACTACTGGACTTTGTTATACACTTGTAACCCGAAAAGCATATGAGGAAATATATACACGTTCGTGAGTATTAAGACATCACTTTTTATGTTGGATCACATTCTCTTACCTGACTGAAATTATCTTAGTGCTTGTTAATGTTCACAGAAAATGTTTCTCTTGGTGCCAGTCTTTGGAATATTAGCCATGTATAAAGTGGTTGGGGGAAATGATCCATTAAGTGTAATTTGCTTATTAATTAGTTTTTTTTTAAATTTATTTTTCGTAGTGATCCTATGCAAAAGTATAAGTCTCTCCCTTAAAGTAAATGACGGACCTTATCCTTGGGAAATTTTGATTCAATCTTTGCACTGATTATCCCACCATCTTGTTAGGGCAGCTACTTTAAAAGAATATTACATATTCAGTGTTACCTTTACTAGATTGTATTGGCATCCCTAATCCAGCATCTGAAACCGGTTGTAGATCTTATATTCTTTGGTAGATTATTTTAATCCCTGTCACATGTACAACAAAAGAAATAAGATAGAAAAATAAAAGAAATGACAGATCAACTAAGTTTTATAATAAACAAAGAAAAGTTTTTATTATAATTTTAGTGATTATGATCAATGGTAAGGCAAAAAACATAAAAACTTATCGGCAAGAAGTTCAATATTTTAAAATAAGTTCAGTTAAGAGTTGCTGGGCTTTTGTGATAGTTTACGGCAGGTCAGTGAATAGTGGTAAATGGACTGCTCTGAAGCAGATTTGTTCTACAACTGTCTTAGGGGACTAATTTTGGTGCCAACCAACGAATACTCAGATGAAAAACTTCCATTTTGTAATGTCATCTGATCACATCAAATGACCCAGAACTGAGAAGTTTCATTCATAAAAATCGATTCTCTTAACACTTTCCCCTATAAAAAATAATTTGACATAAACATTGAAAACTTTTCAAATAATATAACAGCATAAAAAATGATATTTTGAACAATTACAAAGAATAAAATATAACATTGTTCAAAAATGTTAAAGAAAAATGACATTAAGTTATAATAAAAATTTTCCTAATATTGAAATTTATCATGACCAAGTTATAAATGATTTTAAATTCTTATAGGTGCAGCTATAACATTGTCTTTTATTTAATGTAATTAGTAAGAAAATGGTATTCTAGAAGAATACCATTTCCTTACTAACCAAAGACTCACAAGGTGAGTCTTTGATTTTTTGGTTCACCATCTTTAGAAGGAAAGTTACATGGTTGTGATCAGTGTATACAAGAATTTTATGAAAAGTAACATTGAAATAAAACTGATAATGTTGAAGGGTAGATAACAATGCTAAACATTACCTTTCAATAGTGGAATAATTTTTCTGATATTTATTTATTTATTTTTTTTATCAGTTTTGTCAATACATTGATTCTGGGAATTGGAAATGAGCCTGTTTTTGTTTCGGCATTTAATTTGTGATAATCTGTTACAAATCTGCAAGATTTATCTAACTTGGGTATAAGAATGCATTGTCAATTCTATTCATTGTTGCATAGTTAAAAAATGTCATTGTCCATTACTCATTGAATCCCCTTCCTCAAATTTTGAAATTTTTTGGTCTCAATTGGTAAGGATGTTGTTTGATGGGGGAAGGGGGGTGCATCTCCAACTCATGTTGGGCAGCAGTAGTTTTCCCAGAACATCAGTAAAATTCTTTTGAACTCACTGACCAAATCAAAAATTTCTTTTTTAATTAGAGATGTTTGCATTTTTTTTTATCTAACTTACATATGATTTTATCATTATCTTCTTCATTATTAATATTAACAATATCTTCATTGTTATCTTGATGAAATTCAATTTTTATGATTTTAGATCAGGTTGAGATTGGTTCATCTCTCTGTGAAGCTAATCTTGACCCTTCTTATCCTTTCCTCTGATTTCTATATCATTGGTTACCTTCTCCTCTTTAGAAATGATTCCAGTGTCCATATGCATGGACTTGATGTTTATGCCAGTGAACATCTCCCTCTAGCTAGGATGATTTCTCTTGAATCTCCAGATCATTTCTACGTGTCTCCGTCTCTCTTTACTAAGCTCAATTAGCTATCTTTTCTTTTACTATCGCTCCCCTTCCTCTCCTGACTATTCTGTACTAGATAGCATATCGAACAGTATAGATAAGGCCATTTCCTCTCATCTGTTTGCTTATATATTTGTGTTTGGAGACTTTAATGCCCACCACTTCCAGTGGCTGGAAGTGGTGGGCATTAAAATTTACAGATATTGCTGGTGTCCATAACATTAACTTTTCAATCAGTCAATCCCTTATACAGGTGGTAGATTTCTCTATGCATTTCTCTAATAACTCTAATGGAACTGACTCACTGCTTGATCTCTGTTTCACTTCTATCCTATCATGTCATGCAGCTCTGCCCTCTTGGCAACTCTGATCATGCTGTGATTTCTGTTAATATCTCTTTCCACTTCCACTCCCCCAGGAACCTTTGACCAGCAGAATATCTTACTGCTACTAAAGAGCAAATGGGGAGTTGTTTGGCGATTTTTCTGTGTGACGTCCCTGTTAGAAAGGTCGATTCACTGTTTAGGGCCAGGAAGTTTCTCTTGTCAGAATTCATCTTGCACATATATAAATCTACCATTTGCCCGTACATTGAATACTGCTGTATTGTCTGGCTGGATGCCTCTGCTATTCAACTTGAAGTTCTTGACAAAATCCAAAAGAGAATTTACAATGTAATCAATCCTGACCTGGTAGCTCAACTCCAGCCACTTTTTCACCGATGTAATGTGGCTTCTCTCTGTCTCTTCTACAGATACTTTCATGGCTTCTGCTCCAATGAGCTTAGCTCTCTAGTGTCGTGTTTCCATAAATTTACTCTAGCTACTAAACTAGCAACTAGGTCCTACCTTTTTACAGTGAAACCAATCAAATGTAATTGTAACTTCTTCTCTATCAGCTTCTTTTCTTGCACTTCCCACTTGTGGAGCTTCCTTCTGTATACTTGCTTTCCAGACAGCTACAATCTCCAAGAATTTAAATGCAATGTCAATTGCCATCTCTTATCTCCTTGACTTGCAACCTTTCCCTGACAAACCCTGTATCTTGTTCTTCTCTCTTTCCACTCTACTCTCATGCAGCTTAGTGTTCTCATCCTTCATTTAGTCCTTCTCAGATACCCCTTGGGACCTGTTCCTCTTTCTCTTCACTCTTCTCTTATGTAACTCCCTGCACACCAGTGGCAGTACTGCCTTGCATGAGGTGAAATGATTATAAAAAAAAAATTAAAATTAATTTTTATTTGTTTTGGTAATGTTTTAAAACTTTCTGAGTTTTTTTTTTTTAATGCACTATTTAATTTTTCTTTAAATTTTGATCAGTAATTTAACAAATTTCAGTGGTTTTAAACAATTATTTTTTGCTTTTCTAGATTTTTGAGAAGAAAAAGCATTTTTGTTCTGGATATTTCTAATTTCCATCTCATTTTCAGCCCGATGAGATGTAAATGACTTAGTTAAATAAATTTATCTGAAGATGATGATATTTTCTGTCTCATCTTCAGTTTATTAGTCCTTGCTGTTGTAACAGTGCAAGCAAGATATGTGTCTCAGATTCTAAAAATCTGAGACAATAGGATCTGCCAGGAAAGTTGTTGTCACTGCTGAGTAATATAGAAACTCCTCCATTATTATTATTATTATTATTATTATTAACAATATCTTTATTGTTATCTTGATGAAATTCAAAATTGAACTCTGGACCAGTAATTAGATTTGACTTTAAGTAAATCTGCTGAAGGGGAACAAAAATGAGCTCAATATCCTGTAATAAGACTGAATCACCAGTGAAAGGTTTGTCTGATAGTGATAATGGTAATACACCTTCTGACAGTAAGGTCTGAGCTGCACCAATATTTCATAACAGCTTTAAAACAGCAAGTATCATCAATAGAAACAAATCTCGGTGACAAGGACTTATAATTCAAAGTCTTCTTGTCCATGGAGAATTATAATTTATATATACATACACAGGCATATATATATATATATATATAATTATAAAAAAGGAAGGCAGAAAACACCTGATTCTAATGTATGAACAATAAAAAAAGTGCTCAATACAATATTCAACAATGAAAATGTAGAGTAAAATTTAACAAAAGGAAAGTATGCTAACCCACCTTGCTATCCAGGTTTTAACCATGAG